>PVJX010006338.1:0-78476 GCA_004027295.1 Dolichotis patagonum
GTAATTCTTTCACTCTATGCATGGCTTTATACTATTGTGTTATGTTTGATATTATTGTATTTGAAACTATGTTCAACTATAGCAGAGTAAGAGATATGGTGTTAGCTACTGTTGATGTCCAGTTGACTTAATGTAAAGTACTGTGTTGCCTATGTTGTCCTGTTCTGATCTGCTCTGTACTGCCCCCTTTTGTTTTATTGTCTTTCAAATAAAAAAAATAGTTTCAACTCATTCTACATTTATTTTAATGACTTCCTGCTATTTCTTAAGGTCTAAATTGTTATCTAACACAAGGGTGGTACCAATAAAATAAAGAGAACATCAAATATCAGTTCATATGTAAGCCTTTTTGTCAAGTATACTACATTGCTTTCATTAGCTAATATTTATGAGAACTGACTTATAAACTTTTCTCATTTCAATAAATGAAATTTAAGAATATTAAGACCAAAGATTGAGATTTGCGCATTTACATATATCCAGGTTTAAGTATATAGTTTTCCTCACTGCGTTACTAGCATTACAATATAGAAATAATAAAGTGGTCATAAATTCAGGTCACCGAAATAGACTTGCTGTAAAAGAAAAAAGTTGAAAGTTATTTTTCAAGATGATAACAAGTGAAATGTTTAACGCTGTCTTTCGGAAGACTCGTATCGCCGGTGCTCTCTTTACTCCCGGGAGATGTCAAACATCTGGCAGCCAGCTTGCATTCTCTGTGCTTCCCAGAGTCCCCAAATGTCCAGAATGGACATCTGTTCCCAAAAAGAATATCGGCCTTAAAAATATTAGTAACCTTTTAAAGAATGAAAGCAAATATCTACCGATGATTCATTTATGAATGCTACAACATCTAATTGTCAGGAACAATCTCTGTGCGTGCTTCGGTGGTAAGTATTCTTCCACCGCACTGAGAGGAGGAATGCACGTTCATTCTAAAAGAGCAGATATAAAAAGTACATAAAATTGCCCTATCCAACTCATTGCATGCCATTAATATTGCATAACAAACTTTGTATCCCCTAGTAAAAGCTAGTCTTTTAAGCAATAATGTACTCCCCATGCTCTGACTGTGAAAATCTTGGAGGACCTGCTACAGCACAAGGTTCAACTAGTTATGACAGGCTTTTCTTTTTAGACTTTTCTATAAACTAGAAATATGTTATTAATTTTTACTCACATCTCCTAATTTGTATAATCCACCTGAACGTGACAAGAAAAGGAGGCGTCAACAACTTGACTCCCTCCAGAAATCTTGTTCAAGGGATTCAGGGGCATGCAGCTGAATCTGAACTACAGAAAACTCTGGTTGAGAAAGGATGATTCTGTTCATCATTTGTTGAGGTCTGAAGGAAAAAACACATTTCAGAGACTCTCCCTTAAAACGACAAGCGTATAATGTGAGATCATTGCTGGCCTGAAGGGCTTTCTCGCTCTCCCAACTCTTTGGAGATATTTTCTAGGTTTACCCATGTAAGACATGCTTGACTTTCTCGAGTTCCCTCCAGAAAAATCCTCAGATCCCAAACTTCGTGGAAACTTCTGTGCAGATGAACAACCCCACTATGTGTCAAACAAGTGCCCCCGAGCCACCCCTTCACCCACTAAGAACAAAATGAGGGGTCAGAAAGTGTTGTAGATGCAGCACCCCACCTCCCTGAAGCACAGAGGGAGAAATTTTAAGGGGCAGACCCCAAAACGACATGGAAAGCCTAAGAGGAGAAGACGGCCTCCTCCAGGTTCAAGTTCAGAGCTCTTCGTTAATCTCAAACGGAATTTAGAGCTCACTCTTTTCTGTATGCTTTTTATTTTTTGACTTTGCTTTTATCCATTCCACTAAAGGAGATATTTTGGGTAATAAGCATTCAGACATTTAACTGTGAAATAAAGATTTAAAAGATGGCCAAATTTAGCATCTTGACCAATGCATATTGGCATTTATAAGAAGTATCTTTAACAGGGCAAGACAAGTACTTGCTTTTCTAAGTTTAGCAGTTCTCAAAAATCTTGTACATTCTCAATTTTCATCCAAACTTAATTATTTTGTGGGTCAAATTTTTGTTTCCAGCAAAACACAACTTCCTAGTACTACGGAAGAAAAGACTTATAAAATAGGTTTTGTGGAGCTCAAATAACTCTTAAAAACAATATCTTGATGAGTTAAGTGTAAATGAGCCAAAGCATATGGATTAAATGTCCCTTTAAATACACATGGCTTTAAAAATTAAGGGAAAAAAGGTTTTGGCAAAATGTGTTTCAGATTTGGTTGAAAGAAAACATTTGAAAGAAATAGTTTGAGGGACTAGACTAACCCAAAACATACCTGAGTTCTCCCGACCTACTACAGCACAAGCAACTTTTAAAACATATGGATTTTATACTATAATTCTCCTACCACACCCACCCTGAGATCTGAGTTTTAAGTTTTTCTTCCTATGTTGGAAATCATTAAAAACAGTCATGGTGTCATTACTGTTTGGAGGAGTCCATAGTCTACTACTGTGATCAGTTTCAGTCAAATAGAAGGAATAGTATATTGGTCATAACTCCACAAAAAATAAAAATAGTCTTTGCTTCAAATCCATAATATTTAATTCTCAATAGAATTAAATATTGGACTGTAAGACCGTATCACAGATGTCCATGTAGACAGATATAGGACCTGACCCAAGTATGAAGCAGTAAGAGACCCATGATATGGTTCTTTATTTAAACACAGTCAAGCGACAGACTAAATGTCAACAGCAAAAATGCCAAAGTACAGCCCTAATGAACCCAAGGCATTTCACCCTACTTGAAGGAGTTCAAAACACAGTTATTGGATTTAGCTCAGTGGCATAAGTATTTTCCTGGCAAGCATGAGGTTGTAAGTTCAATCCCCAGTATCAAAAAAAAAAATAGAATTTATGATGTAAGTGATTAGAAACAATGCCACTGGCCAATCTGGGAGCCCCTAGAGTGACAGGACCTGTAACCCCAAGACTTACATTTGTCTTCCAGTTGCCCCTGCACACTCACAGTCACACAAAGCTTATCATTAAATTCTTCTGGCAGTGAGATTCACTTGTACTCTATTAACACGGAACTGAAACCATTAAAATTTCTGGATACCAAAATGATAATCTGCCAAACTTGCAAATTTGCGTTGCTGTCCCATTTTATTCACTGAAACCCATGGAATCTCACTCTCTCCATTGCAGTAGGTAGAATAGCAATTTATTGATTTCCCCTCCAAGATTATACCCGAAGAACAATCAACAATGTGAACAAATTGCCTTAATGATTATACCGACGTACCCTAGTCAGCACACGCCCTCATCTGAGTAACCAAGCTATTCTACTGCTAAAGTGTTTTGTATTTTTTCAAATACTGAGGACTTATAGTCACCTGTTCAAATCCACCCTTTATGGAGGATTTTTTTCTTCAAAACTTGATGATACATGTTTTGAAATTCATGCCAAAGGACGTTGTAATCCAAATCCATCGGCAATGACTATGTACATCATCTAAATTACTGTATGCTTTTAGTGACCTAAGCAAAAAAATCAAGAGGCCAAAATGGACGTGGTGGTGGGGTGGGTGGGAGAAGAGGTGGCCACAGTGCTCTGTGACAAAGATCACCTCTGGCACGGGACAAAAGTGGACTGACTGGACAACCGGGAGATGAGTAGTGGGTTTGCACCAGGAGGGTCCATCTGGCCTGGTTCCCAACCCTCTTTCCTTTTAAAGGTGTGGTGGAACTGCAGCTTTATGTGCTGAGCTGAGGATTTACTTGAAATATATGGAGACATACTGCTTCTCCACCAGGGAACTGACGCGAGTTCTTAAAATTCCTGCAGCTCTTTCCTTGGGGAGCAGGCACTCTATAGCTCAATCTCGTAGCACACTACCTTGCCAATACTGCTAAGCCCCCAATCAGTCATCTCCTCCGTGCCTGAGGTCTGCAGGGTGGAAGTTTTAAACCTAAGAGTTCTCCAGACTCTGACAGGGTCAAAATGTGCTGTAACAGCAATTCTTCTTGTCCATGATAAAATAATTCCTTTATATTTTATGCCTGTCTGTTGTCTTCAGACATGGAAGCTATTATTATCCTTTCTGTGGTGCATTTTTCAAAGCCTATTCTGCTTTATTTTTCCTGACTGAAAGTATTTTTCAAAAATGTGTTTGTCCATGTCTGCCAAAGGAAATAAATATAAGTATCTATAAATATAAATGTAAATAGACTTGGCTCCAAGAAATAACACTTCCCACTGCATGCTTAGTAATTAGAGAAATTCTCCTGAAGGCTAATAGGTAATGACTAAAATTGTTTAACTAATGTGTTTTGAACTTTCTCTGATGAATACTCTGGTGGCAGCTTCCTTGCATGGAAGAGCAAAGGTTCGTACTTACCTCAGACTCAAGGACTCATCCAGAGTCATTTGTCATTGCTAATGTTTTCCCATGGAGTTGGGCTGCATGTGGGGAGAAAACTCCTTCTCCTCCTGGAAGAAATCTTGAGAGCTGGCCGTTGTGTGGTTAGCTGGGAGGCTGTGGTAAATGCTGAGAACCACCATCTCATAATCATATGCTCAAAGCTCTAAATCATGGCCTTGTCACAAAGTCAAAGTTGGAAAGTTGCGGACTGCCTTGGAGAATGAGAAAGGCACTACAGACTAATAATAAAACCAAGGAAACACACCAGGCTGCATTTTACCCAGCCTCCCTTCGGTAGAGACACATCATCTCATTCTCCACCCTGAACTCGTTGGCGCTCACACTTCCCCTCCCCCGAGCCGGAAGACCTTCCTGGTTTCATACGTGGGCTTGGCAACCTGCTGGCATGGTCCTTATCCTTTCTGAAACTCAACTGGCTCTTAGATTAAAAAAAATTAAATAATGGTGCTGAAATATTAAAGAGCAACATATACACACGTATGTTGTGTGCAATGAATTTCTCTGTTAGTAACTACCTTCCAATAAACCCTCTTCTTAAACTACCCAAACAGTGCAACATTAAAAACACCAACTTCTTGAGAACTACTATTGTTTCCTTCACATTTTTCTTTCCCTCACTTCAGTAAAATACACTTCTTCACACATACAAAACACAACAGGGCTTAGCATGAATCAATGCTCAACAGATTTAATTAAACTCCACATATTAACTGAACTAATGGACCATCAGTTATGTCAGTGGGACGCCCATCAGATCCCCAGGAAGATGAAATTTCTAGAAGGTGTATTCCTGAACTGAGCCTCGCATTACACTACTAGGCTGAGCTATCCCAAGGACATCACATGTGCCAAGTTGTCCCTGTCCATGTGACTGATGAGTTCTGTGAGCATGTGAATGACAAGTCCAAAGTCTCTACATCATCCAGAACACAGGACAACGAGCAATCATTCAAACATTAGACATAATTTTAAAACATGCTAAGCAAAGCAAAGGAGAAGATGAGGATAGTAAACTGTGGACCAGAGTGAGTGAGTGGTCAGATACGTTCAAAGAACACATGGAAATACAGCTTCATACTGCTACTGGAAGGGGGAATGACACCAAATAGAGTTAAGATGCAGGGTGAATACTCTCCCTATTTGAGGCTCTGTGTGAGGAACTGGTTCAGAATTTTAACAACTGCAGATGAGCTAACATAGTTCTGTTAATGAGCACATTAACATTAAATCAGTGTTTCTCCAACCTCAGACGCCACTCCAACACTTCACGTGCACCAAGTCATTTATGCGGACTTCAACCCTAATAAATAGGTCACCCCACTTCACAAATTAGGAAGTGAGGCACACAAAAGCAGTATTACTTTTCTGAAGTTGTGCATATTGTGAGAGGTAAAGAGAACAGGACAATGTCACAAACATGGAAATCTTATGACATACTGTGGAGGAATATTAGAGCTGGCATGGCCCAGAGAGCCCTGCCAGATGAGAAAGCTAAGACCAGAAAAACCCAGTGCTGGAAATAACACCAAGCCCTGGCGGGAGGGCTGGGAGTAGACCAAGGCATCCTGTCCTCTTTCATAATTCCACCTGAGCCCTAGAAAAAGTGCTCTTGATCACACGAAAAGGGATATCCATGCTTGAAAGTCATGGTCAAAGAATGTGAAAACTGGTTCCTTTCTTGCTGTGCTGCTCTCTATTCTGAGTCTTCTCACATGGTGGGAGTCATTTACAACTTCCAAAGCAGAGTGGTCAAAGCCCACGACCACCCGTGGGACAGTTAATGAGTGCTATCCTATTAACTACTATGCAGGTAGTGAATAAGCAAATGAACTTATCATAGAAATCATTTCAAATCATAAACATCAATTGAGAATCACTGCATACACTGAAGGAACATAAGTATTGTAGGATTATGAAAATGTGCAAGACACGTTCCTTCTTACCAGTAACTGGGGAAAAGAGACATATTTACAAGTAACTACGCTCTATTCAAAACACAGTATGTGGTGCAAGGACATGAGAGAAAATGGGAAGAACTTATACTGAGGAGGTTAGGAAGAAAAATTGATAAAGCTGTAAAAGAGATGAGGCTGAATTATTCATTTTTGTTTTCTCCTGACCGAATTTTCCAGATTTAGCATAGCATTAGCTCTAAAGGGTCATATGAAAAGAATATTTATATCTTTTCTCTACTAATTTGGAAGGAGGGATGGAAAGGAAAAAAATGAGTAAATATTATTTTTTGCCCAGAGATTAGGGCCAAGAACTAGGAATGATCTGACATTTGTTATGTTCTTATCTTAATGGATTCTTTAATTGACTCAATTCCCTAATTGACTCAGTCCCTAGTTGGTTCCATAAACTGAGTAATTCATTTAGGGAAAAAGGAGCCAAATTCATTTCAACCATGTGTAGTGGTACTGTTGACTAATAAAGAGGTCTAATTTAACTATATGGGTAATCCATAAATACAACATATTCACATTTTAATGTTTCATATTACCACCTCAACAGAGAGAATAAAACTAATTCCTAGAGTGTCTACACACACACACCTCAATTTTTTAAAATGTGCAGTAGTCTCCTGCCATGACGATTTCAAACCCTTGGTCATGGAGTCCAAGCAGGCCGAGGGATCCCATCTCTTCTACAACATCCCCACCAAGTGGTCATCCACTTTCTGCCTGGTTGCCTCCAGGTTCAGAATATTCTCCCTGGACCAAGAAAAAAACATCCAGCTTTCCATATGCCGCTTTAAATAGAAGAGAAGGAAAAGGAGGAAGAGAAGAAGGTCACGGAGATAAAAGAACCCAAGTGTGTCTCCCCGCGGCTCGCACCACAGACTCACCCTGAATCCTTCAGCGTCACCTGCCCCCTCCTCCTCAGGAAAACTTGATTCTCAGGGTAACTGTTCCTCTCCCTCTCCCAGACCAGCCCCAAGTTCTCTCTCCTCACCACGTTTCTCACACTCCTTACTCTCCCATCAGTGGGGTCCCTTCAGGGTTCCCGAGGCCTATCCTGAAGGCTCTCCCCGGCACAGCTTCTCCCACAAACCCCTGAAAAGCTTAGCAGTTGTCGCATCGGAGGCCCAGGCCGGGCTCCGAAGAGGAGTGGTCAGCATGGATGTGGGTGAATTAGATATTCCGATTCCTCCCCAGCCCACGCAGCTGGTGACTTCTCCCCACTCCACATAGAAGGTCAGTGGTTAACCTCCTCCTTTAGTTTAGTTTATCAGTACCCGAGGGTAGTGTGTCACGTTTACATTCCTCATGGGAAGCTGACACCCGCACACAGCACATGTCGATTCCTCTTCCTCATCCCTTACACCTGCCTGACCTCCCTTCCCTCTGTCTCTCCTCCTCTGAGAACAATCGATCTCCCAGATTCTTATTATGTATCTTTTATTTTGCTCTTTATTTTCACTCAAGTTTCTCATGTCAGAGAACCTATGTGACACTGAAGCTTGTGCGTCTGATGTATTTCACTTAACATTATGGTCTCCAGGTGGATCTATTTTCCTACACAGGACTCAGGTAAATCTTTCTTCGTGACAGAGTAGACTCAGCTATTCCCCTTGCAGTATGTCTCTGAAAGAGTTAAACACATCATAGTACAGAACTCGTGCATACCCACGTTTACATCGGTACAATTTATAGTAGCTGAGTCTTGGAAACAGCCCATATGCCCATCAAGAAATGAATGGATAAAGAGGACGTGGTATTTGCACACCCTGGAGATAAGAGGTAAATTTCCAAAATTTCTTAGCCCTGTGAGTGTGGACAAAACCCTGTAGTGTGGTATCAATTGGGCGATGATACTTTGTAACAAATAACCCAGGGATGCCACTCGCTCATGGACACCGTGCTGGGCTCCCAGCCTGGCCAGGCTGGACACGCTGGCACGAGGGCTGGCACAACCGGTCTGGCTTCCTTAAGGCAACCTGGGCAGCTCCGCCCTGCCCCACAATGGAGGAAAGTCAGGCTTGAGGAGAAACAGGCCAAAAAAATCAGTCTGATTCCAGAGAAACCCATGAGAAAAATACTACCACATCTTGGGGACCCCTCCTCATGAAAAAAATCTGACTTACTCCCTTCTCACCTTCTGGGAAGCGCCTTCTAGTATCCTTTTAGTGCACCATCTGTGATTCTCAGTGAACAGGCTGACTCATCAGGCATCTGGGGAAATCCCATACAAAATGCAGAACCCAAAATTAAAAAGCAAAACCAAAACCAAAAGAGACTCCATGTAGGTGGCAGAGAAGTTAAACTCTAAATAAACCATCTGTTCAGTTTCATACTAAAAACTATTACAGGAGAACTATACAGTCAAAGCAGTAGGTTAATAATCTTTTTAGAACAGAAAGAAAGACAATAGAAAATAGAAAATAGGAAAGAAAGAATAATAATGAAAATAAACCACTTATAAATCAGAAGAAGAGACCCAATGCATGAAAGTAAAGCACTGGGTACAACAAGGTCTCCAAAGTCTCAAAATGTCTTAGCCATAAAATTCAGACAAGTTAACCAGAGCAAGTGACAAATTTCCTTGATTTCTTCATATCAGAGAATCTGCTCATTTCACTATTTACCCAAGCATATCAGTCATTCTTATTGTATCAAATACCCTTGGACAGAAGTGCATCAGAAAATAAAGATATTGCGCTGTTTGGAAGTGCTTGTGTCTGTTTATGTTTTCATTAGCAAATGAGAAAACATGCAAGGACATCAGGGTCAAAGGACAAGGTTTCTCAGGCAGAGCCATCGTATCTTTTGTCAGTTTGCTAAGAGAGCTCCCTATCGCAGTCAGTGTCTGGTGACTCTCTTGGCTCCCTTTGCTTCTTGACTAATGTTGTTAGCAAGTCTAAACCACTGTGAGGCCCAGGTCTCCAAATCACTCACACTTGTCCTCTCCCAAAAGAAGGCCCCAGCTCTACGATGGAGTCTAAGTCGCTTACTAAACGCCTTGACTAAACATGGGTCTTTCAGATCTCCAGCTTGTAAATCAACTTAGTGGGGAAATTGGTGCTCTTTGTTGGCTGCTTATTGCACAACTTGCGCTATCGCCAGCCTTTGGTAGATACTAGTTCACTTTATACTCAAAGCAAGTCTACGAGGCCAGGTATTGTGTTTATTACTCTACATTTTCGATAAAGAAACAAAAGCAAAGAAGTTAAACAGGAACACTTTTGCATTGCTGGTGGTAATGTAAATTAGTGCATCCACTATGGAAATCAGTGTGGAGATTCCTCAAAATACTAAAGCAAGATATTCATTCCACTGGACCCAGATTTTCGCCTTCTCTGTGTCTTCCCAAAAGACTCAGAGACAGCACCCTACAGTGATCCACGTATAACCATGATTATAGCAGCACAGCTCATAGTAGCTACACCCTGGAAGCAGCCTATAAATCCATCAACAGATCAATGGATAAAGAAAATGTGCTATTTACACACATCGGAGTACTACTCTACCATAAAGAAAGGCAAACTTGAATTTGTAGGAAGATGGATACACCTTGAGACCATAATATTACGTGAAATAAATCAGATACACAAATTTAAATATCATATAGTTTCTCTTATATGAGAAACCCAAATTACAAATAAAGAGCAAAATAAAAGATTGATAATAGGAGGTAGAGAGATACACTTTCTTCAGAAGGGATGGGACCAACCAATGGAGGGAGGTTGGAGGGAAGGGAAGATAGAGGGATGAAAAAAAATTAAGAGGTGCTATGTATGTACCAGCTCCACACAAGGAATACTGGAAACATGGACTTATAAAAATAAAAAACAGAGAAGCACAGCAGCAGGATTTAGTGCTCCAGGAAAGTAGTCATGCTCTGATTATGTGTAAGGTTCATAGATGGTGTGTGTATAACTAAATGCACTTTTTCTGAAGAAACTTATTCAATATTTCAGCTCAGAATTCACCCAAAATTTTCAATGGAGCTATTGAGTAGGTGTTACAGGAATAGATTAATTATGTCAAGATATTGGATCCAAAAGTTAACATCCCTGTGAAGTCTAGGTAGTGTTGCCCAGACTTTTCAAAAGAACCAAGATTGCCCTAGACACAATTCATCTTCGTTCTCCTGAGAACTGAGACCCAATCTGTATGCAAGACGCAGGCTAAGGTTCAAACCCAGGTCTGTCTAGGGCTAAAGCCCCGTTTATTTTTCCATTCCACTAAAGTTAAATAAACCAGAGCAACGAACCCTGTTTTGTTTAAGTTGCTAGTTCTGTACTGTGTTCAGTCTGCAGCTTTCTTTAGAACAATACCCCATAAAGACACTTTTAAAAGCGTATGGTCAGTGTGGTGTGCAATGCTTTCCGAGAGCCCATAGCTGACATCAGATCTAAACTGCATGAAATGAGAAAGTCAGGCTCTGTCCTAGCACCTGACTTGTCTATATGTAAATGAACTCAATTCTGCTAAGGGGGCAAGGCATGGAGCCAAATATGTAAGAAATCAACAATCTAATAATTACAATCTAAATTACAAAGAGCCAAATATGTAAGAAATCAACAATCTAATAAAAGTAATAAAAAGCACCAAACGTGTGCCAGGTATCCTCCAAGGGACAGGACATTGCATTATTTGGGATGGAAGTAGAAGGTTCAAAGATGAGCTATTACCGTATTTCGGGTGGAGGAAAGAACCCCAAAACGGTACCAAGGCGGTGAGGCCAAACCCACTCTTCAGAAACTCCAGTTACCTTAAGTTAATGCTTACCCATATGTTACATTTCCAAGAATCAAAGGATCTTTATGTGGAAGGCAAGTTAGTGGTAGTGGAGATTGTTCTTTTTCAGATCTGCCAGATATATCTGAACCAAACTCAGGAGAAAAATTTGAAGAACTAGATCTACCTCCAGCCAGTAGATAAAACTGATAAATACACCTCTGGGCTGAAAAATGTACTGCACAGGCTCCTTTTGCTTCTTGCATGCTCCTGCCTTTGTCTAGTTCTGGGGGGAAAGCTTAGAAAGATTTCTGCATGCTAACCTCCATCCCAATTGTTTTTATCTCAAATCTGGGCACAGTAAGCTACTATACTGTCCAAAATCAAATATCAGGTGCCAAATTTCATACTACATAGATGTTTTATTTAGAATTATAATCCTTGAACATAAAGGACCCATACATGAGGGGAGGACTGACAGATATTTAATTATCCACTGGGAAATTGCTATCCTGCTATAGTCAGCCTCCTAGGAGGACTCCCATATTTTAGGTTTATAACCTGGACACAAACATTTGCTCTTGGATGAATTTTTAATAACATTTTTTTCTGTATCTAAAAATAATGAATGACCATTGTGGAGAATTTATAAAAAGGAATAAAAAGATATATCCATCCATAGATAACCATTATTAAAATTCCTTACATCTGTGCATATATATTTTACATGCTTGAAATCATATTATTAGTATATTTTATATACTATTTTAGTCACTTTTATAGCACAAATTCATTTCCATAGCATTCATTCCCCTACTAATAAATATTTAACTTGTTCCAATATTTTTGCTATTATAAATAATGTCCCAATGAACATCCTTGTGTTGAAATTCCCTCGTTGCTGATTATTTTTTTAGGATAGCGTCCCACAAAATTATTGATTCTAACCTTATGAATGTTCTTTATCCCCTTGATAAATATTTCCAGCTTGTTTTTCCAGGAATATAGTCTCAATTTATATTAGCCAGATGCTCATGGAAGCATTCCGAAAGCTAACAGGGCACACAGGTATGTAGGAGTCCTCTCTTAAATGCAAGACACCAGACAGAGGCAGACTGGCTCACACTAGCCCTCAGCATGAGCCCTTCCCCTCTGAGTACCCTGTCTCTCCTTTCCATCCCCGTTCCCTGCCAGCTCTGCGGTGTTCTCATCCGGTCCTGTTTCTTTTGTCAAAGGGTGTTACTGAGGAATAAAGAACTGACCTGGAGCCATGTTAGGAGAGAATGACCTGCAAAAAGTCAGATTTAACCCACAGGAGTAACACACTCAAAAGTGCAGGGCTCCCCAGGAAAAGTGCTCAGCATGAAGGGTCCCAGGTTTCTTCACTCACACCAGACAGATAGCTGTGAGCTTTCAGGGGGAAATGGGCCCTCCTGCTCTGTTCGGGACAAAGTCCTGCTTGGAGAGCGTCCCCTGTGCAAATGGCTCACGCTCACAGGTCTGTCTGGTGACGAATGGCTGTGCTGAAAGTTCCATCAGAAAGGACTGTCTTGGGCCAGGCTTCAGAGGGATCACACCACCAAGCGGAGGAAGCAAATGGCACATATTTTAACCCTAGGGTTTGAGTCCAGAACTCTGTGGAGATAAAGCAAAAGTCCAGGTCTATCTACTCGGTCCTTTGGGAAAGTGTGTAAGAATCCAACCTACCTAAGGCAAGGTTTACAAAAGACACTGGCAGCTTCAGTAGCTGTCAGACAGCTTATTAATGAATAGTGGTGCATGCAATTTAGCTCTAAGAAAGGGGTGGGAACGGTGAATAACTGTGGAAATACGATAAAGAGATCTTCCTCTGAGCTTTGCCTTATAAACCAATGACCTTCTACAATTTTCACTTGGTAATTTCTTAGTAGCTGAAATGTGTACTGAGAGGGATAAGGGAAATTTGATTCCAAACTCTCCCAAAATAAAGAAGTAAAGTCAGAAAATGGTCCAGTACAGCTGAATTCAATTTTGGGGCTATGTATTTAAAAGCTAGTCATTGATTCAAATAAATAGGAAGAAAAGAAGTATATTTTTCAGTTTCCCTAAAAATCAACACTGAGTTTTTAAACTATTACTTCGCCAGCCCTTTACCTCAAACCTGCCAGATAGAACCATTAGAAAAATACATCTATCCCATCAAATGACAAAACTGAATTAGAATTGTGCGTGCCTGTGTGTTTGACATTGTTTTTTAGGATTTTGTTGTTATGCAAAGGGAATTTTTGTTGTTGTTGTTGGAACGAAGAATAGGTGGTTTCCCCCAGGAACTTTTAGAACTCTTAGTTGATAGGCTCCATCCCCCAGAACAGCTGGACCTGCCCAGGAATGACAGGCGCTCAGCGCGTTATCACATTCTGAGGGACCGCGCGGGGATTTACAGGCACTATCTGCACAGTAGCAGGTACTTAGTCGCTCATGTTATTTGAAGAGGTTTGAGAGGCACTACAGCTGCTGCATCTCAGGGTTCTATTTTTAATTGGGAAGAACTTAACTGGGACCTGACTCTCTTCAAGAGAGAGGCTGTCAGGAAACTTTTATAGTAAATCCACTGACAGCAGCAGCATATAGAGATAACTCAATAATCAAATCCTTGGAGAACAAAGCACTTTTCCAGAAAGTCAACCTGAACAGAAGAGTTGAGGCAATTGCCAGACTCAAGAGTCTCTCGTCTGCAAGGTAGACAAAAGCATCTGATAACTCACATTTTGCATTACAGAGGAGGAAAGCAAGGTCCAGAGAGCTTGAGTGATAGGCAGTGTTTCCTGGTGACATCTATTTTGAAAGGTTTTATTGCTGGTTTTGTTGTTTTGTTTTGTTTTGTTTTGTTTTGTTTTGTTTTGTTTTGTCTTGTTTTTCCAGTCAGACGGCAGGATTACACATGGTCATACTTAGACCTTTGATTAATGAGTGAATCTGGGTTCATACTGAATAATAAGGGATCAGAATGGAAACTTCCATTGAACATCTAGATCATACAAATTCACTCTAACATAATCAACATAAGAATGATTTAGGCAGTGTTACCAGGGTAACTTGACATACGTGTTCAAGATAAGAAATAAAGGGCAGTTGTTTCCTGTGATCATATAATATAAGAGCCATTTGGATACGACAGCCAGGATCTGACATCTTTTCCAACACATAGGCAGAGAGTGTTGAGCCCACAAAGAAACAGATCCCACAAAGAAATAAATTCTTCAGAGAAAGGGCAGATTACATTGTTTGGATTAAGAAAAGAGAGCTGCAGTACTTCTCTGCCAATCCTCCAGACTTTTAGGACTACAATTTTTCTGGAGTTCAAGGTGAGTATCAAACCCAACAAATAAAGATCTCATTGGTGACCAGGAGATACAATGATTGGTGACCAGTGATCTGGTGACCAGAATTCATAGTAAAGGGTCCAGGCTGAATTGAGCAGTCTCTAAATATACTGGTAGATAAGAAACTGCAACATATGATCCAGACAGGTGGTGCACTGGTGGGAAAGTCATACTCAAACATGCACAACTTTAATGTTCATGGTTCTGTTATTTCTAAGCATCCCTTAGCTGTCTGCCTCTGTAACCGGCATACCCACCTGAACTGCAGACTGAAGTTGAACCCCTAAATTAGCAGGTGTTCCTCAGTATTGCATTTCAGAAAGGCATGATTTTCCTTTACATTGTTGTGGATGTCAAAACTCTCAGAACATGAGTAACAATTTTTTTAGCAGAAAATGCCACCAGAAAGTTAATAACAGTGATAGGTAAAGACAATAAAGGACTCTAGAAAATGGAGTAACCACAATGGATAAAATAAAATCGCTCTTAGAGGTTCTACTCCATGTTTCTACACGTAGTACTATAGGAACAGTGATATCTGTATAGATCATCACTCTTCCGTGTGCCTACTCGCAAACTTGCCTATTAACCCTAAACGGTAGATTTTATCCATTTGGTGGGTGGCCAAGGGAATGAGTAAGTGAGTTCTAGTTCAGCTGTAAAATCACCTCAGTCTCTGAGGTATACAGAGACTTGAACTTACATGCTTTGGAATAGCATGGAATTCAGATCTAAAGCTTTCCATTGGCTTACCATTACCTTTTTTTGTAAAGGAAATTAAATCCAAGGTCTTGTGTTTACTATGCACATGCTACATGCTGCCACGAAGCTATATCAGTCTTTGCTTTCACCTTATATTGAAGCTAAACTATGATAGATAATTGCAAGCAATCCTCCTTAGCATCTGATAACTATGACAAGGCAGAATGTCCAGGCAATCTAGAATAATAAAATATGATAGCATCATTTTTTTCAGATGTTGACATTAGTAATCTCCTTGGAGGTTATTTTAAAAATCAAATGAGTGATGAAAAATGTTTATGAAGGCTCATACTATTGTTGGAACTATCCACTAAGAAACATCTCATATTTGTCATTTAATATTTGATGTAAACTGGGAAAGATACAAGTATTGTGGTTAGTGAAGAAAGCCAGAAACCTATCCCACTGTCTCAGTCATTCAGTCAAGCAATTCAAGAACTCTTGATAACCTGGAACATGACTATCTCCAGACTAAACTAGCTCCATGTATTGGGTTTTGCTTTGCACACAGGAAGTCCATGAAACCACCCAAATAGAAAGTCCAAGAGTAAAAGAGAATCCTAATAAATTAGGATGTTCAGACATCATGGACTCCAGTCAAAACACTCCAGCTTACTGAAGATCCATAAAGAGGCAGCATTCAATCTCCAGAAGTCCTGTTGCTTACAATGTAGTGATCACACTTGGTTCACTGTATCGTGGTTGTTTGCTTACAAGCTGAATTTCTCAGCTTCACTGTGAACACCCAGAGGGTGGGGTGGGGGTTTTGCCCCTTCTCCAGCACCCCTCAGGGTCTGGCTCCTACAGGCCCAACAAGGGCATGCAAATTTGATTTGGTGGTCTGGAAAGACATGACTAGTCTTAGTCACTGATCATCTGAGCTGTGGCAGACAGCAAATGGAAAAGGTGGTGAGAAACTAATTCAAGGAGACTTGCTTTCTTTTCCTTACAATTAATAAGATTATTAAAATTCTATTTTTAAAAAATCACAGTAGAAGCCAGTGGCTAGAAGACAATGGGAGAGGAGAAAGCAGGCAACTAAAGATCTGTTGGGGATTTGGGGTTGAAACGACAGACAAGAGAAGGCTGAGAAATAAGATGGAGGAGGAATTTGCTAGGTGTGCTAGATAATAAATTAGGGTCCTGTCTTCAGACAACCGGTTGTGCACCAAGTTTGTTATCACTACTGCAACCGACCAGTGGTATGGCTGGGCCAGGCTATCTATAATTTACCCAAGGGCCAAAATATACTAGAGGGATTCTGGGCTGGCCTCTAGCCAAGCTGTGCCAGTTGAAGGCAGTGTCATGGCTCCACTGTGTCACAATGGAACGGGCTGTTTAAGATGAAACAGCATTCAAGTAGAAAATGCTTCCTTAAAACAAAGAGAAGGGGGTAGAGAGAATGTATAGGTCGAAAGATTAAAGCATTTCATGGGAACACAGGAATTATTTCCTAGCTCTACAGGGACAAAAGCATTCTCGCCATTCCTCCTAGACATCCCAAGAAAGGGCTGCTAATTTCAAGCTAGAGGCCACAGATATTCACCACTGAACAAACAGCTTAGTCCCCAACCAGCCAGTGGGAGCCCAGTTCATACTAGCTAAGGAGGGCTGGGAGGGAGGGTTAAAGGTGAGCAAATAGTTGTTCCCACATAACAGCAACTCCCCAGGCAGAGTATAGCCCTTTTAGGGTCTCTAAGCTGGGGTTAGAACTGGCTGATATGAAGCTTTTACTCCTTTTCAGTTTAGGAGTTTAGAAGAGGTTGAAATAGACACTAAGAACCATCATTCACTAACCACTGGCCCTGTGCTAAGTACTATATTCATCCATTGAACATTCAGAATCCTATTAGAAATTAGGCATCGGGATCCCCACTTTACAGACAAAAAACCAAGAGGCAGAGATGATCCCACATGAATACACAGTTGCTGTGCTGGGCATCTGCATGGGGGTCCTTCCAGCCTGGGCTCCAGCCGGAATTTCCCCACAGGATCCCGAGTTCTACGGCAGGGGATCGGAAAGCCCCGCTCACTCCACTCTGTCATGGGACAATGTCCCGTTCCATCAGATGGCACAGTAACACGTGATTGCCCTGGAAACCTGTAGTTTATTATTTCTGTTTTACACTTAAAATATATGGAGCCACAGTGGTTGGAAAGAAATGGGAGGTGACCTGGTCTTGGGAAAAGGAGCAGCTGTGTGATCAGCAAGGTTAACATTGTGCAGTTTCCATAAATAGCATGCAGTTTGCTTTTGTTATTAAGAGATGCTTAATACTGAAAAGTGGGGGGAGGCAACAGAGGGAGAAAAGAAGGCACGTTTTTGAGGAGAAACTGTTCTAAGAAACTTCCATCCTTAAAAAAAAAACAAAACCTTTCAGGTGTCTCTCGCAGCCTGACGTCTTATTTGTGGCATGGGTCACGTGAGTGGAAAAGTAAGACTTCCATTGGCAAGTTCACCTCCAGAGGGCCAGCTCGTCAGCACAATCCAAGACACAAGTGTCTCCTGCCACAATCCCACTCCCTGGGGTCTGGGCTGCGATAGAAGAGGACTGCAGGGTTAGACCACAAAGTGCACGAAGTCTGGCCCGTGTTCCTGCAGCGGCTTGAGCCCTCCTGAGCTCAGTGTTTCAGTTCCCTCGCACACCCGCCACTCCTGATCACCTGGGTTGAACTTATTCGCCCTACCTAGTTTTGAGGAATGTATTATTCCATATTTCTGCACTGGATGCACTTTGACTTGGTCCCATCTTGTGGCTTTGCTATCTAATGTCAAGCATAAATCCATGAACCCGAGTTGATATCTAGTTGCAGGGTCTGTCGAGGGAAACTAGAGATATCCAGTAAATGTTGAGTCATGATGACAAGAACAGTAGACCCAAAGAGCAATGGGATCACTACAGAACACTTCATTTTCCCAACTGCAGGAACTCTGCAAAGCTTTGACCCCAAAACAGCTTTGTACAAGCACATGCATGAGAACACACACACACACACACATACACGTAGACACATGCATGCATACGTGCATACACACATACAGGTTTCTATGGTTTCTGTTACCATAGGAGTTGTTTCCATTCCGTCCCACTTTATGTTTATACAATACCTCATTGCTATGGTCTCTAGGAATATTGCTTGAATTAAATAAGGCACATCAAGGGGAAAGAAAGGGATTAAAATAAAGAAAATTAATAGGGAACAGAGAATTACAAAGGGTAAGAATGGGTGATGATTTTTTAAGTTCTAAAGTAATTTTATTCAAAGACATTTCTTCATTAATACATATTTCACTGAGCATTCTGATTCTATCTGGACGCATCAGTTCGATTCAGAGATAGGAAAAGAACACCATCTTCTCAGCATTAAGAATTTCTTAAAGGGTTTAGAGCCCAGAACAAAGCCATAGTGGATTTTTTTAGATATACAACTGAAGAATAATCTCACAAGAGAACAACTGTGTAAGATACCAATAATAGTATTAATAATAATGTCAGCTTTCTAATATCCCAGTGAGCATGGCTTAAATGTGGTGATTGTAGCTACTCTTATCCATTATGGCTGATTCTGAGTCTCAAATCTTTAACAGAAAAACCTGGCGGGCCATGTGACATGACCCTAAACTCTGTGTCCATCCCAGCCAGAGAGCTGTGGTTCCTTTCCTCAGTGCCCCCGATCAGGCCAGACAGTTGTTCAGCTACTGTTCTAGCCTCCAGTAAGTCACACGTGGTGTCAGCCCAGACTTGCTGAGGTTCTACAGTCTTCCGGTTTGTTCTCCTGTGCTGAACTATCACATCTCTGTACCTGCTTAGTGTCCCATGTCCTTTATGACTGGGTCCTCACCTGCTTTCCCTCCTCCAATTTTCTTCTCTATCTGTATCACTGCTTCCTGTTCACCCTCCCCATTTCTCTATCACACACACACACACACACACACACACCTGCACACACACGCACACACACAAAGGTTGAACTGCTGGAGGACCCAACCTGCCCATGGTCTAGATACTTGCCTCTTCGCTCTTTTAATATTAGCAACTATTGCTCTGAAATAGCGCTACCCCTTTTTGCCTTATTCCTGAGATAAAGCTCCATGAAACTCAGCTTCCTCCATGTTAGGAGAGGACACCATTTTAGACTCCTGCCTTCCCCACTCTCCCCAACCCTGCTACTGTTAAATGCAAGGCCACCCACCTCCTTGTGACGACACCCTTTATTTCCACCCTGAGAACAACTGCTGGAGAAATCCCTGCACCTACCCATAAATTGAGTCTTTGATAAAAATTGTACTTTGTTTTAACATAGAAATGCCATTGTATTCCATTTACTTCATTAAAGATTCACCAAATACCAAGATACTCTCCTAAGTGGAAATAGAATCACAATTTGTAGGTTGTGGTGTTGGAAATGGGACTGGCTTAATTCTCCCTCAGGGCCGCAGTGGCTGATCTCACCACTGTCCACAGGCTCAGCCTCAGATTTCAGAACAGGAAGATCACTTTTCTAGAATAACCAAAGCTGCGTCAGTTATGGACCTGATTTGAACCAAGTTCCCAGCAAACTGACATCTAAATCAAATACTAATTTATGGGTCCAGGCAGGTAGCTCAGCAGCACAGTGCCTGCAGGAATGGGGTTCTGAGTTTGATTCCCAGTTTTTAAAAAACGTTAAATTCATTGAACTATTGTAAATTGATAATACTGAAATCAGCAGTAGTGGAACAAATTACCACCATGTTCGTCCTAATATTATGAACTAAGATGATTAGAACATTGCGTCCCTGTTATTCCTGCCCAAAGTGTGCAACTTTAACCCAATCACAGAGAAACGTCAGATGAACTCAGATAGAGACACAGTCCGCAAAACAACTGACCTGTGCAGTTAAAAACATCAGAACAGAAAAGACAAACTGCTCCAATCTAAAAGACATTCTAAGGCAACATGCAATCTTATACGGGGTCCCTGAACACCCCCTTCCAAAATATTTTCCTTGGGATAACTGATAGAATATAAATAAAGACTGCAGGTTAGATGTAAGCATTGCATCAATGTAAATTTTCTAACTTCTTTTCTTTTTGGGGGAGGGGTGGGTACTGGGGAGCAAACTGACGACCTCGCACTTGCCAGGAAAGCGCTTTTGCTGCTGAGCTAAATCCCAGGCCCTCAATGTAAATTTTCTGATCAAAATAATTATGCTGTAGTTATTTAAGGCAATTTACTTATCTTGGAAAATACACACCAGTGTATTTAGAGATAGACTTACTCCCAAGTGGCCCACAAGATAACAATAAATATCTGGAGAGAGAGAAAATGCCAAAAAAAAAAAAAAACCAGATTTGCTAAAATGTTATTATATTGAATTGTGGCCTTCTAGGTGACAGGATGTAGCAGTTCTTTGTATTGCCCTGATTTTTTCTTTTTGTTTCTTTGTTTGTTTTCTTGCTTTTTTTTTTTTTTGAGAATCTAAAATTATTTCAGAGTAAAAAAAAATTACTGAAAATATTGAATCTTCTATAGTGGAAGATCGTCCTTTCTTAGTTAACAGGAAGTCTGAATGCCCCCCACACACATGCCTGGTCTTTCCACACAGCACCAGAGAAGCCAATCAATTCAAGAGCCAATTATACAGTATCCTCTTAGCTCAACTCTTTTTAGAAACGCATATTGTGAACCTCTCCACATTTGCCCTTTTCCTTCCCATGCCCCGTCCCACCCTGCTGTACTCAGGCTTTCTGGGGTACTACACCCAAACAACAAAGTTAATTTCCAGAGAAGTGCGGTACTGCACAAGGAGGGCTGTCAGCTTCTCCGTGTAATTTAACAGCAGTGCGGTCCAGGCAAACCATTTCTTCACCTCTGAAATGAAAGTGGTAACAGTACTCACCGGGTGAGGTTGCTATGGTGATTAAGGGAATCATAAGTATAATGGACCTAGCACATAGTAAGTATCCAGCATGTGTCACCTATTGTATTGTTGGGTCAAATATACTGAGGACAGTAGAGAAATAAGAAAATCTGAATTTAATAAATAAACAAGCTGGTGCTGTCCACAATCAGCTCCATCAGGAGGGCAAGACAGAATGCAAATTCAAGAAACGATACATCTAGAAATGAATTAAGAAATGCCCTGAATCCAAAATAACAGGAGACATAAGCACACATAAGCAACTTAATTCCATTTTAGGGCTGTGACAAATCTAAAACAAAGTGGGAATTACGTGCAACAGCTTAAGGAAAAATGAAACCAAGAAACAGTGCTTTGCTTCCCAGTGGGAGACATAAAAAAGATAGGGCGGAATATTTGATTGTGAGACAAAAACATGCATAACTTTCTCATTTCCTGTTCAGGAGATGCTCTGGCCGCCGTCATTTAAGCTGTGCTGAGGACACAGAATAAGAGATGAAGCAGATATAAATGTTCCGTGGGACGATTCTTTACGATTCCTTGGCACCCCATGCCAAACATTAATAAGGTTTACGAGAAGCCAGTGAGCACCGTAAATTGCACTCCTTCCAGCTCCAATCTTGCTGCAGACTTCATTTGTTCCCTGCATGCTGATCTGACAAGGAGAGATAAATCTGATAAAGTTCTCTAGCTTGGACAGAGATTTGTTTTCTGTCCAGGGACTCTGTCCATGCGAGGGAAAGGTTATTGGGCTGGGAGCCATGGGCAATAACATGTGTACCTGGACCACTCTGGTGAAGTGCTAAGATTGTTGCACGGGATTCTTTGCTTACTCAGTCTTTTTCAGTGGTCTTGGAGGAGTGTTTTTGTGCAGCCCCCTCAGCCACGAACTTGCCTGCAGAGCATTGATTTAAGACTGAAATGTTATTAAGTGAGCTGTATTTCAAACTCGCAAGTGCTGGGTGGCCTTCCCTTTGGTACGCTGTCACCCCAATGTTCCATCACTTATTTACATTTTTAATATTTAGGGGGTAAATAGTTCCAATACACATATTGCAGCTCACAGTTTGTCAAGGTGTCAAATAAAAAAAATAAAATAAAATAAAAATAAAAAGCAAATTTAAAAAAAGGGGGAACAGATGTTACCTGGGTTATCAAGTATTTCAGCCTTTTGCATTCTAGCTCTAGCAATATTCTTAAAATAGTAGTGTTATATTATAATTGCATGTAGGTAAAATCACCACTGACAACTCTCTGCATGGAAATTTTCCATCTCGAGGCAAAAAACAGATTCCAGACATGTTTTAGACAGCACTATATTCACATTCTTTCCTAAAAGACTAGAATCTCCAAAACTGCACATAGACACAAGTAGAAATCCAGACCATGTTCCCTATTCGAGATGGTGAGATTCTTTTAATAAGCATCATGGAGACTCTTTCAACACACAGATCTCAAAATAAACTTTCAAAAGTTAAAGGTTCAAGTTAGAACTACAATAAATAGCCAGGAGCAGTAACACACACCCTGTAACCACAGCTACTTTGGAGACTGAAGCAGGAAGTGTGTAAGTTTGAGACCAGCCTGGGCAACTTAGCACAACACATCATCAAAATAAAAATAAATTAATAAATAAAAAGTTTGCTGAATGCCTAGTAGTAGATGGTTTTCTAGCCAGACCCTAGATTCAACCCCTTATACTACCCAAAAAAAGTATACAGATTTTTCATAGGACAGTAGTCACACTGCTGAAACAGAATTCAAATTTAACACAAAAATAAAAATAAAAATGGTAGCCGTTACTGATACATCAACCAACATTGTTAATGATAATTAACCTCTCAGGTCATAGCCCGCATTAATTGAAGACTCGTTGGCTGCGAGCACCAGGGTGGGCACCCTACCATGGACAGTCACTTGGATTCTCACTTCCACTCTAAGAGACAAGTACGCTGTTGTTCCCATTCTACAGGAACGAGTCCTAGCAGTGAGACAGAGTCTGAGGCCACAGTACCTTAAAATTCTAGAATCCGCATTTAAGCTTCAGTCTTGCTCCTGACCTCAAGCTCAGGTCAAGGCTTGAGGTCAAGGTGGTGCCTTGGCTGCACCACCTCCATCTTCAATTTCTAACTTCTTTCTCTAGTAGCAAAACTCTTAGCAAGGCTGTGAGTGCTGGTGATGCCAAAATGCTACCAATGTCTTAGTCCATCAAGAGTTCTAGTCAAGATAAACACTGCAATATTAAAAATAAAGATGGCCCACGGGCCGGGAGAGACACATGGGGAAACTCCAGGAGCCCAGTGAGAGCAAGGAGCCTGTTTGCTGAGGATTCAACACATACATGTTGCATAGCTCCTGTGTGTCTGGCTCTGCTCCCGGAACTTAAATCAATGGACTCATGCACCTTCTCATTTTCCGTGCTCACTGGAGGTTTGGATCAGAAACTCAGGTATTGGGTTCTGTGCTAAGAGCCAAAACTTCCAAGTTACATAGGATACAGTCACTAGTTTCAAGGACATCACAACCCAGGCAAACCTAAGAGACAAGAATCAGGGGCATTTCACTCTTGACTGCTGTTGTGTTCTCTTCTTTCCCTTGAAAAAAAAAGGGTTAACCACTCACATCCAAAACTGAACCCTTGAACTATGTCACACTGGTTTTCATAATTATCCTTGAAAAGACATAACAAGCCAAGAACCATCTTCAGTTCATTGAATCAGAAGATGCAAGGCCTGAAATGAATCATAAAGACAATTCATGCTCTGAGTCTACAGGTGAGGAAACGGTCCTTTCCTACAGGAAATAGGGTGGCACTAACTCATGCCATTTGGCTTCCAATGACTATGTCCTCACCCATGGAACCAGATAGGCCTACCTCCTCCACGGACAACAAATATCCCTTCTGCCTTGCAGGCAAAAATGAAAAGCTTTATTGTACATAATTCTGGATACATTGTAATATTGTGGGTTCATATAAATTCACTCACAAATTATACTCAGTAAACCCTGTTGAGCAATTTAAAGGCAGGATACCACCCCCACTCTTGCTGGGAGGGCAAGGTGATGATGAACAGGAGGGAGGAGAATGGGAAACGCTCATAAATTATAAGAAATAAAGGAGCGATTTCATCAAAGTGCCAAGCTCGGCCCATGGAATGTTTCAATTGTATAAAATTTATAGTTTTCTGAGGGGGATGATTTACAGGCCCTAATTTTCCACAATAAAAAGCTCAGTGGGGATTCTGTGAATGAAATATCTTTTTAAAAATAAATAAAAAATGTAGTTCGAAATGAGGGTCAATGGTGCCACGTCTGGAGAATAACTCCTTCTCGGACCAGCTCCAAAAATGAGTCACGGGAGAAGGATCCCATAAAATATGTGTGATTTAAAAGGGCATAGGAAGTTGTATAATAAACAAGCAATATGCAGAAAAGCATATCCGATCCAATTTTTTCAATTGACATGATTTTATCATTGAGTTTCAATGAAAAAAGAAAAACAGATAGAAATCTAAGGGTTTTAACAAAAGCTAGAGTGTTTAAACAACAGGGGAAGAGAGGAAGCAGGAAAAAATGAGATCCTGTTAACAATTATTAAATAACTATGCCTTATGTTGAGAGGAGAAAATGCACCCAGGTACTGCTCTCATAACCTTGATCCGTGTGGAATCCGAGCCTGGATTTCAGGAGAGGATTCTCAGTGTGTTCCTTCAGGGAGGGCTTCTTCAGGGCCACCAACAGGAGCCATCGCTCAGCGCACAGATGCAGCCCTCACCAGGCGCGTAGGTGAGGACGGCTACTGGGGATCAACCCTACCTGCACGCTGGCATCTTCTTTACACTGACAGCTCAACCTCAGCTTTCTCCTGGAAGCTTCTTCCCTCAGTGGGCTCCACACCTGTTCTTCCAAGCAGTCGTCCCACAAATCACCTTGCCAACTTCTCTAAGAGGCTGAAAGAACCCTGACTGGTTGACCATGTGTCTCACTGCCAGCAAGAGTAGAGCTTGACCACATCCCTTTGGACAATGACCATTCACAGAAAAGTTACCTCCCTGAACCAGACAGCAGCTCCTTCCTGTGAGTAGGCACCATATATGGGCTATGGAGAGGAGAACGAGATGCCAGCCCCTTCTGGTGCACGGGCTGGGAGACAAGAAGTGTCAAGTTCCCCACCACCACCCCATAAGCAACCAGTTGATCCAGAAAAACACAGGCTGAGATGATTCCTATTAAAGTAAAATACAACTTCATGCTTGTAGTGTTTTTCACTGCCTTTGCAGGCCTAAAGCTGGTAGTCTGATCATCTATTCAGAGGATAACAGTACACAATGTAGCATGTATGGGGGAATGCCTTATGAAAGTGGTAGCCATTGTTAATTCCTTATTATCTTGTTTTAAAGTCATGTATCATTTTCATTGTCTTGTTTTGTTTGGTTTTATTCTGTTTTATCTTTTTTGACTTTTGTTATATCTTGATGGCATGGGCAGCTATTTCAAAGATAAAAAGATACATTATGGTAGCCATTTTGGATTTACTATTATTTTGAAGTCCTGTACTGCATTCATTGCTTTGTTTTTATTGGTTCTATTCTTTTCTGTTTTCTTTGATTTTCCTATGCCCAATGGTATAGACAGCTATTTTGAAGACAGTAAGAGGCATTATGGTAGCCATTGTTCATTTCCTACTATCTTGTTTGGAAATCCTGTACCACTTACACTGTTCTGTTTTGATTGGCTTTATTCTGTTAACCAACCAAAGTAGCTTGGTTTTACTCTCCTTAAAATAAAAACTACAAAAAAAGAAAGCAAAAAGGAAATTTACCTCCCTTGATGCACAAACACCCTGATTGGTGCCTTCCTGAGCTCCATCTCCACCACCTAGCACCTGCTGTTTAACCATCATCAGAATTGTGATGTTGATAATTTAATAACTGGAACAAGAAGATCTCTGGTTTTATTTTAAATACTATTGGTGATTTGATGAATTTAAATCTTCAATATTTGTATGTTTCCTGTTTCTTTCAATTTAGGGGTGAGGTAGATTTTAAGGTGATCTTCCTATGACCCTGGGTTCTTGTCACTCACACCCTTGAGTAACCCCATCCCTTGGAGAGTGGACATAGGGTGTGTGGTCAGTACAATATAGCAAAGGGTAGATGATGTCATTCCCAGGATTACATCACGAGAGACTTGTACGAGCAAGGTCACCAGAGGTTTCTCTCAGTTGCTGGCTTGGAGGAAAGAGACCACCACTGTGCGAAGAGAGCCACATAATATGGAACTGGTGTGGAGGCAGCCTCTATGTTCTGATAGTGGTCTCAGCCTGACAGGTAGCAAGAAGCTGAAGTCTTCTGTCCTGCAATACATGGAAAGGACTTTTGCCAAAACCTGATCTCTGAGGCCCCTCAATGCTCAGATCAGAACTGAGCCCAGCAAATGCTTTGGGTGCACCGTTGAAGAGAGCAGTTAAGTTCAGCTCCTGACCCAGAGAAATTATAATATATGCATGATGTGAAGGTATACACTTGCACACAGCGGTGGGTAACCAATACAGCTTTAATTGGAACTCATGAAGACTGTTGTTCTTTCACAACATGCCCTAGAGTGTACACTCTAAGAATTATTTAACCCCTTATGTAAAGATGTTTATAATCTGGGTGAAAAGGACAAAATTAAACAATATTATATGATAAATAAGAATTTGTTGCTGGGGACACAGCTCAACAGTGGAGTGCCTGCCTGGCAAGTGTCATGTCAATTGCCAGTATCAAAAAGCAAAAAAAAAAATGTTTGTTAGGATAGTTTATGTTAAACAGTCAAATAAAGAAGACAGGGATACTTTTTCTAACTCCACCATGTAGAGGTCCCACAGTCCCAGGAAGAGTTCATGATAGAAGCAGTGTGAGTCAAGTCACACAGTTCCAGCTGCTTGCTTTGGCAAAGATGAGAAGTAACACACCAGGAACAGCCAATATAACACTGTTAAGAAACTATTAACTCACCTGGGCTTTAGCAGAATGAAATGCCATTCTCCATAAGATCAAAAATCACATAACTCAACTAATATATGACTTTGTCAACTTATTTTTCTCTCTCTAAACATTAGTCCCCTCAGTTATAATATAGGGAAAAACTTGAGGAATCTTCCTTATTATGTTTTTCTGAAAGTTAAATGCCAAAAAAAAGTGTGTAGCACAAGTAATAACCTGCTCCATGAGTCAGTGCCATTCGTGGACTGTGGAGTGAGAGAACCAGTCCTCACCAGGAGGTGGTCCCTGCCTGGAAACCAGCACCGTGTGCAGGCCGCTGCCAGCGTGGGGACAGCCAGACCCAAGCCTCTCTCTGTGAATCAGCACCATTCGCAGACTGTAGGGGAAGAGAACCAACCTCACAAGGAGATGGTCCCCACCTGGAAACCATATCATTTTCACTGTTTTCTTGGGTTGGGTTTTACTCTGTTTTGTTTTGTTTGATTATGTTAAATCTGGTGGCCTGAGCAGCTATGTAAAAGATAGAAAGACATATTATGGTAGCCATTTTGCATTTACTATTAATTTATTTTGAAGTCCTTTATTGCATTCATTGTTTTGCTTTTATTGTTTCTACTCTATTCTTTTCTGTTTGATTTTACTGTGTCCAATGGTATCTGCAGCTATTTTGAAGACAACCAGAGGCATTATGATAACTATTGCTGATTTTGTAAGATCTTGAACTTCTGTATCACTTATACTAGTTTATCTTGATTGGTTTTATTCTGTTTTATTTTCCTCTGTTTTATCATTTTTAAAATAAAATTTTAAAAAAATTTTAAAAAATAAAACAAGTAATAACTTGATACAGGTTTGCTGTTATTATCACCAATAGGACTTGCCCAGTGTCCTACAAGGGGTGCATTCCTGGGGGCAGTGCAATGCCAGGTCTATGCGTGGAGTAGACAGAGCAAGCTCCTGTCCCATCTCCCTGCTTCAAACGTTCATTTAACACGCTGTCCTTGAATAGGAAACATCAGATGATAAACTGTAAGAACAGACACTATACTTGGTCTTGCCCAAAAGGCAGAGCAGCTACATCAGTAAGACTATCAGGGTTTGCCAGAAGGGTGTGCAGGTCAGGATGAGTGCTCTCTTTCTACCAAAACTTGGCGGCTCTGAGGCAAACTAAGAGTCTCAGCCTCTCTCCCAGTACTCCACTAAGCCAAGAACTCCTTACCACCTGCTTCCTCATGGGCCTTGCTGGAGCTTTCATACCAATCAAGAGTCCCTGGGCTAAGTCTTCAGGCCTTGAGGCCTTGAGGGCCTTCCTAACTTCCATCAGACCCCAACAAAAGCTTTGCTGTGCAGTGAACCCTCCTGAGGAGCTTCTGCCTTGTGCTTTTGTTCCTCAGGATGGGTAGAAGAATAGGACAGAGATGGAGACAGTTCAGAATTCTGACCTTTATGGTGTGTCACTCGAAGTACTGTGATTCTGGTTCCACAACTGAACCTTACCTTCTCCAACTTCTTAGGAATTTCCCTAAGCCAGTTATGTGATTCAACCTTTTTTATTGTTTTTTTTAAATATATCTCTGAGCTGTCACTGACAGATCCCTTTCTTCTTTACTTTCAAGATTCATCTTGAGGGAATTTTGTGTTGGCAAGCCTCTCCACTCTAACCAAGGGCTGTGATCATTAATGATAGTGAGAAGCCGAGGAGGGCCCATTGATCTGTGCCTTTGTGAGCTGCAGAGGGAACGCACACAACACCTCTGTTGTACCAAAAAGTCAAGTGTAGGGTGCACTGCATCTATCGGTATTCATAAATACAAGGCATATGTGCGTCTTCAAGCAAAGTGGTGGAATTTACAGTCTTCCTGTTGTTCGGCAGTGACGCTGGAATGTAAGTCCCCGGGAGTTTACTGAAATAGTCGCATATGGTCAAATGTTACACATAGAACTAGCATCTTGATGCGTTAGAATCACAGCGTGTTTTCACACAGACAGCTGGCATCTGGCTTGAATGTTGAAAACTATGGGGGGAAATGGAGACGCCAATAGGAAATCAAAAGAAACGAGGAGCATGGAGAATGGTCTTTCTCCCAACCCAAAGCAACTTGGAAACGTTGCAGCCCCATCCGATGATCAGCTGTCCAACTCTGAAACTGCAGCATGCCTGCAGGGTACTTTTCCTTAAAATTAATTCAGAATGTGTCCTTAACATAAATGAAAAAGACCTGAACCACACAGTTGGTTTATTTTAAGCACTGAAGGTTTTAGAAGGAGGATGTGGTGGGAACGGCTTGCGTTCCATCTCTGCAAGTTACCAGCTGTTTTTCCTCAAGCAAGCTTCATAACCTCTCTGCATGTTGGTTTGCTCACCTATAAAATGGGAGCGGACACACTTGCTGCTTTACTGCACTCAGCACTTGAGAGTTTTGAAGATGATAATGTCATCCAGATAGTCTTCTAAAATATGAAATATTTATTATCAGCTTCTTTGAGCCATTTTGCAAGTGAGATATAGATTATCACCAATTCCAAAACCATGATTATTAACTACAGGAAACATTTTTTGTCTGCCTTACAGCACACCTTCTAGAAACTGTCCCCTCAGCTAAATGTCTCCTGTTCCCCCAGCCCAGAGTTCACCAGTATAGTAGAAGCCAGTATGTTAGGCTAGCACAAGTCTGCCCTGGCTACAGATGGTTGGGACAATATTCCAAAGGCTTAGCTCTATTTCTGTTCTCAGGGTATGTAGTGCCCTGTCATGATTTATATCTAGATGTCTCACTATAGCCTCACAGGCTCATAGATGGGCTTTGGAGGGGGGGCTGGATCATGGGAATGTGACACTCATCGGTGGATTTGTCCATTGATGAGTTTATAGCTAAATGTGATTTTGGGAGGTAAAGCCTGGTTGGAGGAAACAGCTCAGAAGAACATGCCCTCCTCCTCCCTTGATCCCTCTCAGCTTCCTGATGCTGTGAGCTGTTTCTCCTCAACCAGGCCCCTCTGCCATATCCTCCTGCCTGGAAGCCATTTGACAATGGACTGAAACCTCTACAAATCATGAACAAAAAGAAACCTTTCCTCCTTGGAGCTATGGTTGTTGAGTATTGTGTCCCAGTACAAAGAAAATAACTAAGACAAGTATCAACAGAACCATATAGCAAATTCTATGAAGCACATTTTCTGGCTCAAGCCTATTCATGATGGGTTTCTGTCACCTGCAACAAACATTTCTGAAACAACAAGCTAAGAATGAAATGAAATGGAGAAAATAATATTATTTTGGAAAGGAAACAGCAGTGCCTAATAGACAATGCTTTCGAGCTGTTAAAATTTCAGCACTGTGACTATCACACAACAGCAAGTAAATCACAATCCTGGAGTGCTCTGGAATCTATAAAACTAGACTGGTTTGAAACACTCACCATGAGACGCAAATATGATCCTGTCTCTAATTTCACAAGATGTAAGTGAAGCCAACTCAAGAATCTGTTACTGGCTTGGTCCTCCACTCCCATCATCTGACAACTGCAGGAGGCGTTTTTCCACCAAAAAGGAGTCACCTAACACTTTAAAAACAAAAGCCTGCCCAAAGTGCCATGGGTTGGCACAACCTCTGGGTGAGGAAAGCAGCCAGCAGCTCTGCCTGTGAGCTGCACCCTCGTCCTGGGCGCACCTTGCCAGGCACACACTCAGCCCACCCTTCCACCATCCCTGCTGCCCCAGGGGCTGCCTGGCCAGGTTTCCGGACCCAGAACCACTGCTTTCTTCCCAGTCTGAGCCCACCTCAGGAGTCTGCCTACGTTCCTTTTGATCTCCGGAATGAAAATAACACTAATAATGACTTAGCGCACTGTTTTTCTTGATTCTGGAGCTTTTCACATATCACCCTCAGCTCATGTCTTTCCTTGGGCAGCTGCCTGCTCTGTCTTGCTGCCTAGAAATGCCTCCACTTTAAACTGGAAGCCTGATTATTCTTCCTACCCTCAGCACTCAGATCTCAAGCTCGTTCCACTGCTAGGACATGTGCTCCTGGATAACAGGGAGTGTAGGGAGCTGCTGAAGCTGGAGATTGATCACAGGTGTGGGGCCAATGCAAGGCCAGCCCTGCAAACACAGAGAGCCCAAAACATGGCACATAAATAAGCTGCTCCAGCTCCAAGAAGGCAGGGACCCAGGCCAGCCAGGCAAACAAGTTGCTAGGCAGCAGGGTTGAAATTGACATCATCCTCCTGAGCGTATAACTGCTACAGTGGTTGAGTAGTTCCTTCTCTCCCATCAGGAGAGGGGGCTCTACCTGACCCCAGCTTTTGTCTCTTCTTTATTTTCTCATCCTCTCATGGTCCTTCACCCCAAAAACCTCAGGAGCCATAGGGGTCGCAGCAAGGGAGAGCTTTCCCACTCTTTTTTGTGTCAAGCTGCACCCTCTACCTCTATCTCCAACATCCAGCAAAGTACCAGGCACTCAGTTCCCCAAAGTGTTTGTCAAAGGTGAGGGGCTCACCTGTGCCCAGCAGAGAGCTCATGCAACTCTGCCTTCTCCCAGCTGCCCAATCAGGCCCTGTGGGCCTCACATTACCCTGCTTCCTCCTGCCTTTTCCTTTGGGCATCAGATGTCAGCAAGGAAGCATAAAGCAGAGGGGAAGCAGTGGAGCACTGGACCAGTGCCCACCTCAGCATGAGTGCAGGGCAGAACTGGGACACCTCTCTGCCTCCTGCTCTTCAGGTATTTTCTTTCAGGATTGATCCCTGAAGGCCTTCCTTGGGTGTTTTATCCAGTGCTCTTATCCAAGAAACTTTGTCATCATGTTACCTTTGGCCTGGACATCTTCCCTATAAGCAAAGACCTTAAAATAAAAGCCTGGATCATAGACATATTATAGGGTCTCTGGCACTGACAATATCATTGCCACATCATTCCACATGCATCGTCACCGCAGCTATCCTTCAAAAGAAAGTTCCTGAAGGAAACATTGAAGAATGTAAAACTAGCTTTTGTCCCTCCCCATAAAATATTCTTCCAAAATAAGATGCTCACCATACAGTGAAGTCCTTACAAAATTTCTTATACTGCAGGATGACTTCTCAATTATTTCAGCTTCAGCAGCAAAGTAATGTTGGCTGAAATTACATCAGACTTAAAGTAACTGATGTTAAGCAAGACTTAAAGTAACTGATTTTAAGCACACCTGTAATCATAGCACTCAGGAGGCTGAGGCAGGAGGACCGGAGTGAGTTAGAGGCCAGTGTGGGCTACAGAGTGTCTCAAAAACTGAAAAAGAAAAAAGAAAGAAGGGATGGAGGGAGGGAAAGAAGGAAGGCAGGACTTTGAAAATTAATTAAGAGGCACAGAAATGTAATAGATTTAGCCCTATAAGCAGGTCCTTAAAATAGCTTTATAGTATGTGCTTACAAGACAGAAATTATACATAAAATGAAATCTCCAGTGTCACCCTCTGACTAAATCAAAAAATATAACATAAACAAGAGGAGGGAAAGATCACATGACATGGAAAACTTTCATTAGTCATTCAAAAAGTTCTTCTTGGGATAAAAACCACACCAACACTAAAAAACTATGGAAAGAATTTAAGTAAAATAATCTTATGAAATATAAGGATAAGAAAAAAGTATTTCTATATCAATATATTACTTTATATAAAATGTGATACATAAGCAACTAACCAACCATGTATCATGGGCATAAATTACCTATTTTATCTTATCTTAAAAGACTTGATATATTCAAATTGGTCACAAAACACTGTTTGTTTGCTCTAAATGAAAAATGAAAAAACCTGTAGTTTTGGGATTGGTCTATATTCAGACATATGTAACATATCAAAATAAGAGAGACAACATTATCAAGATCTTGGTTACTAAGGTCTAGCCTTTCCCTTTAATTTTTACACTCAGATTTTCAAAGATAGAGGAAGAATTTCAAAATCCTTAAAAGTATTTTGTTTTCTTTTTCTTTCTCAAAATATATTCAGGAAAAAACTAGCTCACAGTATTCTTATTACATCTCAGATGCCAAGGAAGAATCTGGTTCTCAGAACACTCTCAACAATATCTGATCAATTATTATTTAGCCAAAGCTTCTGCTTCCCCGAATGCAAAACAAGAAAATAAACGGATCCCTCTCGCTACGGCTGGCACAGGAGTAAATACGGTGCTCTCCGCAGGCCCGGTGCAACTGACTGCCATCAATGCCAGCGCCACCCTTACCAGCACCCATACCAGCCACCCTTCCTACTCTGCTACCTTGAACTTGATGAGAATCTTCTAGAAGAACACAGCATGGAGACACGATCAGCAGAATACAGAGTCAGTTACCTGCAGCCCATTAGTTCTCTTTTTAATTTTTTTTTTAGTGCACGTGTGTAGCAGATAATGATCACATTGCTCATGGGGGGTTGGTACTTAATTCTTTTCTTCTCTCCTTCTCCTCCTACCCTTCCCTGATCTCTCCCTTTTTTTTTTTTTTTTGGTTTTTTTTCCCCCAGGAATTGAACTCAGGACCTTGCACTTGACAGGCAGATACATATGCTGCTGAGCTGTATCCCTGGCCCTGCCTCCATTTCTTGATTCCTTTCCTTTTTGCAAAATTTCTATCTTCCTTTTTCCTATTATCTACCTTATATTTTGCTCTTTAATTGAGTTATACTTTGGATTTCCCATATAAGAGAAAACATGCATTATTTAAGATTGTCTGATTTACTTCACTTAATATTATCATTTCAAGGTCCATACATGACTAGATGTTGAATAACACATAGGGTTCCTTTTCAATTCAACAAGGACATATAGAGACAGGCCAGCAGACAGCTTTGCTGACCAAAGGCCATCAGGAGTTCAAGGAAACATTCCTAAATTCAAAACACAGCACTTTACAAGGCAATTACAATTCTACCTGTAAGCAATACATTCCTGAAAGACAACTGAGAGATAAGAAGATACTGAATGATGTCAGGATGCCACCAAGTCACTGGCAGTGACAGTCAGCTCCAAAAGAGGGAGGCAGAGAAGAAACTCGGGTAGAGTTAACCCTAAGGGAGCATCTGGTCGACCTCTGCATCTGCCCAGAGTGCAGGGGCAGGGCGGGTGCTCAGCACAGATTTGTGGACTTCAGGCTGGGCAGTGACCTTTTCTAGAATGACCAGTAGGTTAGACCCATAATTTCTCCACCATGTCTTTTTTTAAATCCCAGTTCTGAGAGTTTCCTAAACTACTGAAACAGGAAAGAACAAAATGGTGTCAGCATCTGCTTATCTAAGTCCATTTGACCAACAGGAAAGCTGACAGTTTTGAGCGGGGAGTGGTACGTGGGGTTGAACCCAGTGCCTTCACACTGAGCTATATCCACAACTCATTTTGTACTTTTCATTTTGACACAGGGTTCCACTATGTCACTAGGTTGCCCAGGCTAGACTTGAACTTGTGATCCTCCTGCTTCAGCCTCCCAGAATGCTGTGCCACCAGCAATCCCTGGAGACTGGTCATTGACAGCAGTATTCTTTAATAGGCTGCTATCAATTATACTGTTCTCCACATCATCACGGATCCCTTGCCTCCTCCAAGATCCACTTCACAGATCCCTGACAGGAAAGGAAAGGCAGAAAGTACTTACAACCATGTCGGAGGGGAAACCCAGAGGATTGTGGCCGGGGGAAGATGCAGACAGGGCCAGGATTGTTAGTGCAGCCTACAGGAAGTGATTCAAGGTACCCTTCAAGAATTCAGGCTGTCACTCAACAATGCACAACTACATAATATAATATACTGTGTGCATGGTAAAGAGATACATCTTTTATTTGTCCATCAAAAATAACTTTTAAAATACTGGATAAAAATTTTAATGCAAGGTGAAAAATCAGCACTAAACAATTCACAGTTCTTCTATTCACCAATAATGAACTTGCTGAGAAAGACAATTCCACTTGCAACAGTTAAAATAAAACAAAACAAAATAAAATGCTAAGGAGTCAACCTAACCGAAGAGCTGAAAGGCCTTTACAGTGAAAATTAAGGAGCTCTGAGGAAAGAAACTGAAGAGATGCCAGGCATGGTGGTGCACACCTGTAACCCCAGCACTCAGGAGGCTGAGGCAGGAGGATCCCCATGAATTTGAGGCAAGTGTAGATTACACAGTGAGACCTTGTCTCAAAAATCAGGGCACAGGAGAGAGAACAAGACACCAGAAAATGGAAAGATTTCTCATGTTCATGGACCAGCAGAATAAGATTGTTAACATTGCCAAATTTAGTGCCATTCCCAAATCCTAATTATATTCTTTATCAATCTAGAAAAAAAATACTACAATTCATATGGAACCACATAAGCTCCAGAATAGCCAAAGCAGCCCTGAGCAAAATGAGGCATCGCAATTCCTGATTTCAAATTATCCTATACAGCAAGAGTAATAAAAGCAGCATGGTAGAGGCACAAAAATGAACACATAGACTAAAGGAACAGAAGGCAAAACACAGCAGCGAATCCACAACAGCACAGCCATCGGATTCTGTACATAGCAGCCAAAAACATGCTCTGGAGACAACACAGCCTTTTAACAAACGGTGATGGGAAAGCTGAATGTTCGTATGTAGAAGACTGAACTAAACCCTGTCCCCTCTCTGTGCAAAAATCAATTCAAATAGCTCAGACACCTGGGTGTACAACCTGAAACTATGCAAGTGCTGTAAGAAAACCTAGGGGAAACAACCAACAGAAAGAAGACACAGCCCACAGAGTAGGAAAAGTCTTTGCCAGCTATACCTCTAACAGAGAATATTTACAATGTACAAAGACCTTAAAGATACACACAAAAAATCAAACAGTCCAGTCAATAAATGGGCAAATGAATTAAGCTGACATTTCTAAAGAGTATGAATGGTCAGTCTAGGGATTTAGCTCAGTGGTGTAAGCACCTGCCTGGCAAGCATGAGGTTGCAAGTTCAATTCCCAGTACCAAAAAAAAAGTATATACAAGAGTATGAATGGCCTATAAGTACATGAAAAAAATGTTTATCTTTAGCCAATAGAGAAATGTTAAAAAACACTACACTGAGATTCCATCAGAAAGGTTATCATTGAGAATTTTAAAAAACTGGACATGGTGGCACACTCAAGAGGCTGAGGCAGGAGGATCACTTGAGTTTGCAGCCAGCCTGGGCTACACAGAGGGATCAAGGCCAGCCTGGACTACAAAGTGAGACCCCGTCTGGATAAAAAAAGAAAAATCAAGAAATGTCACCATGGATATGAGGAAAAAATGCTTCTAAACTCTTGTTGGCTATATAAATTATACAACCACTGTAAGAATTAAACAAAGGTTACTCAAAAAAACTAAAAACAAAACTATCATGAGACCAGCTACAACAGTCCCTTGGATAGATAGATTCGCACACTGCATGCCCGTGTTTGTTTTGGTTTTTGGTTTTTTATAAAATTTTTTTGGAAAGCAAAGAAAAGGATAGAAATGATATACAATTTCAAAAAACAGTAGGAAATTAACACTGGTGAATACATTGCATACTGTAATCCCAAAAGCAATTGCTCAGATTACAAGATTCAGACATGAAAAAAGTGATCAAACAATCAAACGATGAAAGCACAAACAAAAAAGAAAAGCACAAACTTCTCTTTTTGATGAACAGAGATTAGTAGTAGTTATCTATCTTGGGAGTGTGTGTGTGTATATATATACATATATACATATATACATATATACATATATACATATATACATATATACATATATGCATATATATGTATGTATACCTCTATACATATAATCCTTTCCCACAATTCATGATGGCCAAGATATGACACCAGCCCAGGAGCCCATGGACAGGTGAGCAGACATATACACCGCAGAGTATTACTAAGTCATAAAAAAGAAAAAATGGTATCATTTCTAGGAAAATGGATGGATTTGGAAATCATCATGTTAAGAAAAATAAGCCAGACCCAGAAAGAAAAGTATCACATGTTATCCCTAATATTTGGGATCTGAAAAGATGACATGAAAGTAGAAGGGAGATTAATATTGGACAAGAGAAAGGGACTAGGAGAGAATGGGGAGGGGAAGGAAGGGGAATGGAAGGCGGAAAAAGTTATTAATTATATCATGAAGAGATCATGATATGAACATAAATTTACTGAGGTAAAAACAGGCCTACTGAATTCTGTGTAATGAAACAGCAGGTTGCAAATATATATATACATAATGTATATATGTGTAATGCTACTTATATGTATATTTATATATATACTTATATATATTCAATGCTACTTTTTTATTCTTGAAAATTCATTAACACATAGAGAAATCGAGAAACCATCTAAAGTGGTGTTCATTTAACTGTTTTAATCTGTGTCTGGGGTTAGATGCTGAATGTATTTTTCTTTTTGTTTGAGAGCTCTTTTTGACGTGTGCCTTTATGAAATGCTTCCAGTGGAGGAAGGCATGAGTAGCTATAGGAGGAGAGCTGATGGGTGTATTAACCTGATTTCACTAATCATTTCTCGATGTATCTCAAAATTTAATGTTGTGCAATTATATAGCATTTTATTTGTCAACTATATTCAATAAAATTCAAAATCTTTAATAAAACAGAATTATTTAATAAAAAAGAAACATAGGCATTTATAGAAACAGAAATAACCACTGTTCATTCTGGAACAAGCCCTTAATTAAAAAGCAAAGACCTCCAAGGGGGCTACACATGATTTATATAGAATCATTCTTCACAATTTAAATAGCACTTGAGACAGAGCAGACAATTCCCAATGGGGACAGGGAACTTGTGAGGACACAACTGGGAGAAGGTGTTACTATGTGCCATGAGGGTACCACTATCCAGGCTACGCAAAGAACTCAAAAACTTAGACCCCTCCAAAATAAAAACACGTTATCAAAAAATGGGCAAGGGAAAAGAATAGACACGTCACAAAAGTATGACTTGCCGATAAATACGTGAAAGTGTTCAGCAACTCTGAATATTAGAGAATTCAAATTAAAACAACACAGAGATTCCACCTCACTCCAGAAACAATGGCTGCCATCAAGTAATCAAATCATAACAAATGCTGGCGTGTCTGTGAGGACCAGGAATACTTCATCGCTGGTGGCAATGGAAACTAGTACAACCACTGTGGAAATCAGTGGAGATCCCTCAAAAAGCTAAAACTAGAAATGCCTTATGCCCAGCCATTCCCCTTCTGGGTGTCACCCAAAAGAGGTGAAGGCATCACATCCCAGGGTTCCTTGTCCCCCATGTTTACCGCAGCACAATTCATAACAGCTAAATCCTGGCGGTGGCCTATATGTCTATCAACACATGAATGAATAAATGAAAACTGTGCTATTTTACCCAATACAGGACTGTTCTACAATAAAGAAAGAGCCATATGAGTCATTTGTAAGAAAATGGATGCACCTTGAGAGCATAATGTTAGGGGAGACAAATCAGACACATGAGCGTAAATGTTGCATGGTTGCTATTATCTGAGAAACCCAACATATAAATAAATTAAAAAGCAAGATTAAAAGGTAGATAATTAAAAAACAGTGATAGAAATTTTGCAAAGAGAACAAGCGATGGAGGTGGGATGAGGACAAAAAAGAATTAAAGAATGAAGGTGTGTTACTTACATGTCCCAGCTCCCCACTGTGAATGTAATCGTTATGGACTGCAGACATGGACTGATTAAAAAAACCTTTTAAATACCGTTCTGGGGATTGAGCTGTACCTGACCAAGGAAACGGGGCAGCAAAGAAGAGAAGGGATGGGAAGTGAGTCTACAGCAAACAGCAGCGGTTACTGCCAACTCCAGCTGAGCAGACAGGAGCGGTCAGGAGGGAAAGGCAAGCGGTCATCTCTGGGGTGGCCTGCTGAGTGTGGAGATGTGACCATCCAGAAAAGCAGTGGGGGAAACTCCACGCCAGGCCACACGTCCTTCCAGTTAGTGTTCTGGAAGAAATTTGGAATAATTCTTCAGGTCATTCAAATCCAGGGGAATTATCCTACCCAGCACTTTGTGAAACCACTCACCCCAGAATAAACAAGGAGAGCTGAGAGAGGTTTCTCTAGAAGGGGAGAGGCAATTTTCAGTGCTTTTCTCTACTTCCTGTCCTTACTGCCCACGCCCCCAGCCCTTGCCCAAGAACACACACACACACACACACACACACACACACACACACTCTGAAACATAAAGGAAATAAAGAGCTCAGAAATAAAGAACTTAAATTTTAGCTTTTATAAATTCACTCAATCCCTATCAGCAAACATGAGATTAAAATGCTGGTTCAAAATGAGATTTTATTTTTATCTCAATTGATTAAAAAGAACACTAAGGATAAAAAGCCTCCTGAATCGTGTTCCAGAAACCATGATAATTTCACTCTTGTCATGCAAGCAATGAAATGCAAATCATGCCATGTCTCTCAAACACCATTGCCCTACAGACTGGAAAACAAAACAAGTGTAAAATGCTCTTTTAATTCATCAGCTTGGCACATGGAAAATCTACTCTGGAAGTTTGCTTTCTTGTGTTCCTGAGAATAGTTCGCACACATTGTGCTTTGTTCTTTTTGGTAGGTCCTGTGAGGTGAGCATTGCTTACTGCCGTTTTTAGCAGCCAGAGCAGACTAGTGATGCTAACAGAGAGGCTGAGGGAGAGCAGTCACCCCACCAAGACAGAAAGACATTTTCTAATCGAAGTGTGGTACTAGAGCACCAAAGGTGAATAACATCTCTCCCGAAATTACTCCCAGGACATCCTCCTATTTCATAGCTGTCACCTTCAAATCACACATGTTGGGGAAAATACCAACCAGCTCACTCCTTTATCTAGTCCTGCTCAGTGTGGATACGTTAGTATCAAAAAAAGTTAGCCTATTTGAGAGGAAATAAAGTCTACAATCTGGAATGGCCAACAAGACAGTGTTTCTTGCAATTACAGATGACGCCAGCCATCCACCATGTTATGAACCCTGCGTGTGGACCTGCATGTGTGATTCACTGCCTCGAATTCTCCTGTCTATAAATTTCAGCAACTCACACCCTTGTATAATGAGCCTCTTTCTTGAGGAAATCCTCCAGTGAAGTTGAATCAATTTAATATTTTATATTTATAGATAAGGCAGAAATAGATAAGGCAATTTTATATGTATACATAAGGCAGAAATATCCTGAAGCCATTTAAGAACTATTTATGGGAGAAATATGACTGAAATCATTCTGCAGGGAATTGTTATGGTGTTCCTAGCACATGTGCAGAATCATCATAGACACCTGGAGGACGCACGGACAGCATGGGACATCATTCCCACTCACAGGCGAAGCCTCACACAGTGGCAGCACCCTAACATTACAGCCACTGTGACCTCCTAACGTGCTTCCTGTGAGACAGAGGCTGAAATGTTATGTATTCACATTCTGGAAATTAGAGGGTGCAAGCCCCATTAAATGATGAGTTAGGACTGGGTATCTGGAGTCTCAGCGTCATCTACCGCTGACCAAGAGTGACAGGCACTGAGGAAGGAACTGGGCAGCATTGCAGGGTGACAGAATGGTCTTCCATGGTGTGGACCCAGGTTCTGCAGACCCTCATAGCTGATCAGAAGAGATCTACTGACAAAATTTACTACAGCCTGGGTGGCAAACTAGAACAGCATGCTTCCCATCTACACTGAGAAAGCAGGTTAGTTGCCAGTGGGCCTGGAACGCATAGGTCTGCTGGTCTAAAAGAAAAACTAGAACAAAAACTAAAATACTCTTAAAAGTTAACTTCCAACTGAATTCTACTGCTAGGACACAAAAACTGTTCTCTGCTGGTTTATTATTTTATGCAGAATAAAACCCAAAGCCTTGTTCTAGAAACCAAAGTCATTCTAAGTCTGACACCAATGTGATTCCAGTTTTGTATTTTTTCTTTCTTATATGCCTGCCCATAACCCTCCCTAAATCAAGTTCCTGGTACAAAATATGGCAATATTTCTTCAGTAAGCAAGGCTTCCTCCTGCCTCGGTGCTTTGCCAAAATCTTCTCCCCTTCTCCTCTACTCTGTAAGAGTCAGACTGTCACCTCCTTGATGACAATCCTTCTTCACTTCCACTTAAAGCTGAGTCCTGCCTACTTTGTTCCAGTGCATATGCCCATACCTTTGTTATAATAGACATCTCATCCTAAAATAATTAAATTTTTTACATATTTTGCTTCTTTCTCCTTCCTTCACCCCAAGTAGACCATAAGCCCCATGGGAAGGATAGGGATCACATTTCTTAGCTCCAGATGCATAGGCCAAGCTTTTGACACAGACAAAACCTATCTGCTGATTGATTAAATTGAGCCTACACTGAAAGCCAAACTGAAATTGGAAGGTAACACAGCATAGAAACAGGGCAAGAGAATTAAATATTCCTAATGAGCAGGTCACTCAGCAATGTCAGCATTGTACAATCAGTTCCAGCTAGGACAATAGCTCCCCAAAATGCCAGGGTGGTCACTATTCTGTCTCCAAAGAACATACTTTAAAACCTGCCAGATTTCTATAAATAATTCAACCCTTCATCATTCATCAGTAGGCAATATAACCAAGGAAATTACTGCTCATGGCTATACTCCTTGGATTACTTATCTCTTCAGGGAAGACTTGAGGCTGCAGTGATCACACAGGAGAACTACGCTCATCTCTCCTGTGTTGATCATTGCTGGTATCTATTTCCAAACATTACCACTATCCAACAGCCCAAGCAAGTTGTCCCTAAAGCCTAGAGGTGCATGTTCTTACAAGCTTAGAGACAGCCCTACCTGGGTGGAAAAGTACAAACCCTGAAGAAGTAACAGTCTCTCTGTCTTTCATGAGGTTATCGGTATGAGGAATAAAAATAATGAGAGCTTCAGAAGCATCTTATTTGAAAGGTGAAATTGAAACCATAAATAACAGTAGTTATAAGATTCTAGAACTCATGCTAACTGCAGGATTCTTTCCCTGTTTGAAAAACATCTGATATCTATGTGCCCTATAAAATCATGAAGAGGGTTAAAAAAAAAAAACAGCTGTATATGTTGGCAAAGGAAGCTCATACAAGAGTCCTTTGACATGTCTTTGTGTAATATACTTGTTATTAATTAAGTAGAAAATAGGCCAATTAATGTGACCTGCATTCACCTGAGAACGTTCTTGAACATTCAACTCACACATCCATAATTAAGAGCTACAGAAAGGAGCCATTGTCTTGTTTCTCTTTACATTCAAACTCAGGCCAGGCCTACCTAGCATTCTCCACTGGTCAGCAAAGGGGCCATCTATCCTCCCTCCCCTCCCCTAACTGTTCCTCTGTGGTACCTAAGGAAATATGGAAACCTGTGCCCAGCATGGCCCAGGGCTGGGTAGAAAGTCTAGGGGACACAACAGGTCTAAGGTTTTCTGCTTCTCCATAGAAAGATCAGGACCGTCAAATCCAGGTAACCAGGGCAGCAATTTTTAAAGTTCTTGAGACTATGTCAGCACTGACATGGAAATTTACAGTTACTTATCATTGTGTATATTTGAAATAGATATGATGCATGAATTTACAATAGCCCTGCATACATTAAAATTTTTAATGAGCAAATTTCCCTTCTAAAAGAGCATCTTTTTCTTTCTGACTGGATTTGTGCTCTTCTTTGAGTGTTCCTAACACCACACAAGACTTCCATGATACCACCATGTTCATCATTTTGAGATTTGACTACTTTTATATGTGAGATATTACTACTCTGAGAAGCACAAAATTCAATAATGTTGATATCCTCAGGAATGTTTCATCAAATAAAGTAGTCACAGCCGAGTCAGTAAGACAGCTCTACTACGTGGTTTGTGACTGCCTCTAGGTAAAATCACCTCTCGCGTAGAAAACCAAGAGCCAAAAATCAGCTTCGCAAGAACACACCACCCTGAAAGTCAGCTCGAGCACCCGGTTTCTGGTCTTCAGTCCTTCGGCTGCTGCAGTCACACTTTGGAAAAACTCTAGCGCTGAGGGAACCATTCCATTTAGGTCTCCTCATGCAGAAAATTTGCAACCACTCATTACTAGGATTTAGAAATGTGACGTTTACATATTGCCCTTATGTCCTAGGAACTCATTAACTTATGATTCTAAGGTGTCTGTATGTCCTACCAAAGTCCCTGTTCGCACCTTAACCACATCATAATATGAAAGTAGTCACAAGCCCTGCTACTTCAGCATGCACACTTTCACTGGAATTCTTGATCCATCTTTCTAGTTAACCTACCTTAAAATGCCAAAGGCACTGTAAATTGGAGGATATGAAAGAAGGAAAGAAATCTTGCAGGGGTACAGAAAGTGACAGTAGTGCATACTTCTAATTCCTGGGTGTCTAGATATCAAATTAAGCAACACGATAGTTAATATGCTTGGAGAAAATATTACTTTTATGTTCTCATTTTACCCAGATAACTCAGGTTTATGATGGACCAAATGAACTCTCAAAACCATATTTGGATTTGTAAAGAAACATTTAACTTCCCAAGAAAGTACTTCCCTCCACAACATAAAATCTTTAACTGTTCATGGGACAGGTTAAGATATAAGATTTCTTTTAACAGATAAACTTCAGCATAAGAAAATTGAGCAAGCAGTCCAGAAGTCATTGAAATAAACTTAGAAATCATGCACAGATTTTAGGACTGTGATATTAATCTCCACCAAAACTAGCAAAGCTCATTTGCTTTCTGAGCCACAAGATAAAAGTTCATCATTTTTATTTACTTGTGAGCATTCCAGTACCCAATTGATCACCCAGGAAATAATCTTTGGAAACAGAAAAGAATCACTGGATAGATAAAAGATTGTGACATTTCTGGAAATCATCAAGGCAAATATAGTTTATAGTTGCCACAGACTCTGTCACTTAAAAAAATGAATAAACAGACCAATCACTAGGAGCAAAAGCTCAAATTGTATTCACTGAGCTCTAAGTTCTAGCAAAGTTAGAAAACCAGATGTGATCCTTCAATTAAAATTCAAGCTAAATTAAAATTGAAGCTATGTAGAGAGAGTTCAACCACTATGAGTAAGTTATCATGATTAATCATACCAAATAAAGTTTTTACAGGGTTACGTTAAATCTGAATCATCTGAGTAACTCTCTTCACTGGTAATTTCATATTTCTTGGACAGCTTTGTAAAACTTAAAATCATATGATTACATATAATTTAAATATTCCATAGGGCTCCTAGAGGTAGGTGATGAGTTATTTTTAACACCTCCATGGTGGATAATTTAAACACATGGGATATGTGTTAAGTTAGAAAGCCAGAAGTTGAGCAATCCAAAAAAAAATCTTAAGAAATGGAATGAATTGCTATGTGATGATTCCAAGCCAGGAAATACAAAAGGAAAGCCATATGTATTGTCAAGGTACAAGCCTTCTTTAGACCAAGCAATAACTGCTTTCTACTTTTGTTTTTCCACTGCTAGAGATAAACACAGGGCTTTATGCACACTACCCAAGTTCTTTACCCCTGAGCCACGCCCCCAGCCCAATAACTGTTTCAAGTTTTATTATTTTAGCAGAATAGAATGAAGCCAGTACTCTTTAGGCTCCTATGCAAATACCCAAGTTGCCACAGTCCAACATCATTATGCCCTTTTGTGTTGAGGACCTGCCCAGAGCAAGGCAGATGGGGCCCAAGCCAGAGCAGCCAAGAGGCGTAACCCCAAATCTCTCCTCAGTAGGAGACTGCACATCTGTTTCAAAGAAAAGCTTTGAAGAGAGAGGCTGGATTCAGACACTGTTTCCCGTATAACAAACTAACACCCACACCCCACATGGAAGGATTAATCCTCTCTCAGAGTGGTTAATTCAGTCACGGAAAGCTCACAGATGAATATCAGGAGGAGCAGCCTCATTTATTAGAGAAGACAGCATTACAGGGGTGCCTTGATGCGGGACTACGGTTAAATAGTACCAAGAATATCACCTTTTGAAATAGATAAACTGACCTCATGAGATCAAGATTTACATTCATTTATGTTCATATACTCCAACATAGATAAACACCCTACCACAGGCACTTCATGTTACCCAGTTACTCTCAGAGAAGGTTTTATCTTCGACACGGGGTGTAGTATCTGCTCTGTAGACCTACACTGCTCAACACTGTGGGTGCGGAAGGTTTTTAAATAGAAAGGGATAAAGGATCTGCTCAACTTTCACAATATGGTCTCTTAGGTAAATTCCAAATTGTCTCAATCACAAGTCACTTGAAAACTCAACAAAGCATCTATCAAACATATGCTACTTGCCAGGCACCTGAGACAGGGGTCATGAAATAGTGCCAACCATGTAAGTCAGCCTCCTCTCACTCTAACAAGTACCTGAGATAAACCAACTGAAAAGGAGGAACAGTTGATTTTTGGCTCTGGCTTCAGTGTTCTCAGTCCATGGCACTTGGCCGTTGCTTTGGAGCCAGTGAGGAAGCAGAACAGCACGGTAGGAGCATATGATGAAGGCAGCTCCCACCTTCTGGTAGCAAGAAAGCCAGGAGAAGAAGAGAAAGTGCCTAGTATCCCTTCAAGAGCACACACGTGACTCCCTGAACTCCTCCCACTAGACCTCTCCACTTTTGAAGATTCCATCACCTCCAGATAATGCACAGGCTGAGGACCTAGCCTTTAACTCACCAGCCTTTGTGATACACTTACCCAAGTGGTAGCATAACCCAAGGAGGTTTCCTTCTTCCTAGGGAGAACTGTAGCGTCCAAAACAGAGCAAGATACAGCTACAGCCTGAGATGGGGCACAAGGGAAATTTCTCTAAGCACATGGGTGGGAATGGGAAGAGGTCAACAGAGGAAAGATATGTGAGCAAATCTCAGAGAACTGCCTGGAATTTAACATGTAGACACGGCCAAGGTGAGGAATATCACGGACACAACACATGCACGCGGGATGTGCACTTTCACAGAGGCACGAAACACCATGGCATGTTCGAGAACCAGTAGTTGACCATCCACCGGTTGTGCTAATGTAGTCTATGATTTCCTCATAAATAAACAAGGCATTTCAGGAACATTGCTGCTCTTCCTCATCATTTAACACTGGGGGAAAAAAATCCCATGAATTTTCTTTGAAATTTTACAAGATCATCCAAAGCGCATTCTACTGGAAAGTTACAAACACAATTACAGTAGACATAAATTCATAAATGACTTACAGTTGAACTTAAATGAAGAGAAAAAGCTCCACAATTTTTTCCCTTCGCCCTTGATTTTGGCTTAAGCACATCATTCAGTCCTTTATTCGGCAGCAGCAAGTGGTGGAAGTTATGCCTTGGGGCACAGCGCGCAGGTTAAGGGCTCTGGAACCCGATAGACAGAGACGGGTTTGAATCTTGCCTGTATTTCTCAGTAACTGTGTAACCAGAGAAGGTTTCTGATCTTCTCTAGCCTTAGTTTCTTTGCATATAAAACCAGTGTTAGGGTAGCACAAAGCTCAAACAGTTTAAGTAAAAGCATCTGTAAACATCTTTGCAGTAAGTGATACGCAGTGAGAGCTTGATAACAAGCTATCTGGGGCATAAAAATACAAGTTTCAGATGAACTTGGCTAGGGATCTGATTATTCTAGCAAAGTAAATTAGTTCTTTTTTTAAATTCTCTTTAAGAATATGCACCCAATCTAAATTATCCTTACTAAACTCCCTAACCTTCTTGGACTTTATTTCACCCCATTTTACTCTAGTTAAAAGATGCTTATATTGTTTATTACAAATATGTCTAGAAGAAAAGTGTACATGAAAGAAGAGGATATTTAAATATTTGAAAAGTCTAAAAGCACATACACAGTTTGGCACTCCTAAAATAGACAAGTAGACCCCCACCAGAGCTGTTGCCATGGTAACTCTGAATGTATTAGCACTGGGGTTTAGTAAATGCTATCGATTGCCTGACTCATTGATCAATGGCGTATCAGAAAGCTTTTCAGCCCAGTCTACAAATTAGAATGACACAGGATCTTTTAAAACTCCTCTGCCTTCCAGCTGAGTTTGGTCCAGACATGTCCTTTTTTTAATGATCAGGTGACTCCAATGTGCGCACAGGGTTGTGAACCACAAAGGGCTCCTGTAATACACACGAACACTGGTGACTGTCCTCCTCTGATGTGACTGTCTACGACTACTTTGGGAAGAAGAAAACAATTTCTCTTCTGAAATGTCTTAGGTTTAATTGAATTCAGTTTAATTGTAACATTTACAGAAGGCTGACTATGTACACGGCACATTGTGTTAATAACTATTGGGAATATTCTTTAAAAGTCAAAGTTTCAGCAGAGGAAGTAATCTGATTAGAGAGACAGTGTTTGCACACAAAGACATATTTAGAGATAACTACAACACAATAATACGAACAGGCAGTTACTGTGATTCTAACGCTCTCAAGAAGGTCAGGAGAAATGGCCAAACTGGCCAGAAAGTCTGAGGAAGCTGAAAGTTGAGGGAAACTGGGGCATGTTTAGCAACATGTATACAAGCAGAGAAGAAAGGGGAAAGGATGTCAGTAACTCTTTTGGGGGGGGGGCCTGCACTGGGAAGAACTTAGTTTCCAAGGTGTCTTCCTAGCCACGCCTCCTTTGTGGTTGAAGGCACGTGATCAAACGTCAGCTGGGACCCCTTTCTGCAAAGGAAAAGTCTCCCAGATCAGCTTATAAGGAAAAATGTAATGGAAACACTGAATAATCCTATAGAAATCGAATATTTGCGTAACACTTGAGTTTCTTGTTCTCCTTCACTGTCCAGAGCTTCCAAGATCTTATTTTCCTGGCTAACGTTCTGTCTTTTACCATCTGTCTTCATTCGATAATCTTCGTCTCTTTGATTTCACCGTACCCTTCCTTTAAAAAGTTGGCAATATCTCCTCAATATTGGTTGAGAATGTTGCTTCTTTAATTTGCAATTTGCGGTTGGGAAATGATCTGCTTTTGTTTCAGGTTGTTTTATGTTCTTCAATACAACATTGTTTCTTGCACTCCAGTGGGTTCATTTACAAAACATTTAATGTCATTTGTGTCTTTGAAGAACAGTGTATTCGGTTAGAACAAAAGTGAATTCCTGCACAGAGCTCGTGATGACTTATAATTGGTAAACCAGTAACTTGACTAGGTTTGTGAACTAATAAAGGGAGTAGGAAACTTTTGGATGTTTACTCGTTTCTTTTATCTATTAATCCATTCATGCAACAAGTGTTTATTAAAACACTCCCTGTGTGCTAGACAGCATGCTAGTCACAAATAAAGCTCAGCTCCTGCCTCCACAAACTTCTAATTCTCTGGAGGCCTGGGAGCAGATGGAAAAATGAAAAGCTAAAGCATGAGGCCAGTAATGTGGTGATAAAGGTAAACGCAGGCCCAAAGGAGGCCGCCATCTCACCGTGATTCCTCCCTGATATTCGAATCAAAGAGCTTCAAATAAAAGAAAAACTGTCACCCCAGGGCTTCAGAGGAAGCGGAGAGTCCAAACGCCCCCAAGTCATACAATAGCTCAGAGTCTGAAGTGTGGAGAAAGTGACCAGAGACATCACAAAAATGTGAATAGGAACCAAGTGTGAAAGACTGAGGACGTGAGCCCAAGACTACGGATTCAACTCCACAGAGAGGGCTTCATCACTGAGCAAGGAATCTTGGGCCTGGCTTTGACGCAGCTGTGGTTTCTACAGTGGCTGAGGACAGGGAGACCAGATGAGGTACATGCGATAATCTGTTGAGGATAAAGAGAGGATGAGAAGGGGTGGATTGGAGAGCCAGCACGAGGCAGAACTGACAGACCACAGGGAATGATTTGATGAGATTAGGTGTGGGCACGCAGGAAGAGAGGGCCTGGAGGACGTCTAGGTTTCTAGCTTAGGTAACTGCCCAGATGCGGTGCCTGGAACCAACCACTCCTCTCTAAACATTCATAATAGTTTAGATAGATTTTTTTCCCCAGAACTAAGTTAAACAAATATTTCCAGTCAGTAATAATGGAAATCTAAGTGATTCATTCATGATTCAGTGTATAGGATTGGGAGAAATTTCATCTGTACTCATATATGATATCTTAATTCAATATTTAATTTTAATCTACTATTTTTAAATAAATCAGCATAAAAATTAGAGACTCAGAAACTGCATTCTTTTCATTAAATCATCTAAGAACATTTTCCTCCAACTGGGAAAGCCATAGACCTCTGATACAATTGCTTTTTTAAAAATTTTTTTATTTTAAAAGGGAGTAAAATTAAACACAACAGAACAGAACATGAGAAAGCATAAATTTCAAAGCTAGACAACCAGAGATCTTCACTATCTGTCATATGGTCTCTTGTTTTCTTCTAAATGGTTGTCCTTATCTTTGCATATGGGGAGCTCATACTAAATAACAATCTTTTCACAAGATGTGTAGTTCACTGGCTCCCACTTGCTAAACAGGTAGGAGGGGGACACAGGACAGGGGACAGGACAACATGAGATGTCTGATTCTCAGCCCACACACCAGCAAGATCACAGCCACCCCCCAGAGAGGGGAGGAGCTCCTTGTTCTCCCGGCACCCCGAGTCAACCGCACAGTGCAAGTCTCAATGCACCAGTGTCTCTCTCTTTCGGGCTGCCGAAAGTCTGCAACACTCCCAGTTGCCTCCCAGAGAGGGGAGGAGCTCCTTGTTCTCCCGGCACCCCGAGTCAACCACACAGTGCAGGTGCCGAGGCGCCAGGGTCTCTCCCCTGCAGGCCCCCTAAAGTCCATCATACTCACCTGCTATTTCTTTCTGATGAATTGACCATTCCATTTCCAAAGTTCTGAAATGGCCAACAGTCCACAGAAAGAATTCTCTTTAGGCTCCTGTTTGAAACCAGCAGCTACAGCAATCTTCTGGCCTTGCTTCAGGGCCATATGATACAATTTCTTATCCATTCGGTTTTATAGTTTAGTATCTCTTTTTTTAAAAGGCATTATTTTTAGAGCAATTTCAGGTTCACAGCAAGATTGAAAGGAAAGCACAGAGGATTCCTGTGGACACCCTGTTCTCACATATGCAAAATCTCTCCTACTATCCCCGCAGACAACTGATAGATGCACATTGATAAATCATTGTCACCTGAAGTCCATGTCACTGGTGGCCTCACTCTTGATGTTTCGCATTCCGTAGATGGGTACACACGTGTGCATGATGCGGGTTCCTATCAGGATGGCATCGTGCAGAGTATTTTCACCGCCCTAAATTATCAACGTCGAGCAGGGATCACCTCGATGCCCACTGGCTATAGATTCAGGACTGTCCGTGTGGCAAGCTGCACAGGCTCGGTGGAAAATGTGAAGGTGATTTCAAGGTCTAAGGAAGCACCTTCCCTCATTTTAAATATGATTCCTGCCTTACAGAGTCATGCTTCTAGCATCTGCTGTATTTCAACTGTGAAGAAACTGGAAAGAACAAGAAACTGAAGAGAATTGCACGAAGGGCCTGGCCCCGCATGAAGTAAGAACAGGTGGGGTGCTAAGTGGCAAGCGCTCCAGGGCACTACCTGCTCCCCACTGAGCCAGCTCCCTCTCACCCCCAAATAGTTTTACTGTCTTTGTAGAAATGAGAAATGCCAGGGGCTTCCACTGTGCCCCTCCTCCTATCATGGTCCTCACTCTGAGAGTCAGAGAGCCAGTGCAAGGACTGTGATTGTGAGAGCAGATGTGAGTCCATCTGCTCCAGTTAGACGCTTGGGCACAGGGATAACCTAGGCTGAGCTAAGGACCGGTTAGGCCCCATGGGAGGGAATGCACCTGCATCTCAGCCCCTGACAGCCCCCGCTCTGATGGGCAAGCTAGACTGGCTGGTTAAGATCACAGAAATCAACGGAATTAAGGAAAGGTATTTAGTCATTTTTTTAAAAGCTGGGTGTTTTCTTTATCACCCTACCAAATAGCCACTAGTGCCTTTGAGGAAAGGCTTTCGGGAAGACTTAGGGTCTTTATTTGCAAGGATGATGCAGGTTCCTTCCTCCCACCAGGACTGCTGAGCCTGTGAGTTGATTACATCTTTACACCTGGTGAGTGGCCTTAGAGTTCCATCTTGGACAATTCAGGTCCAGATTTGGCCACCAGAACTAGAGCTTTCCTAATGCAGAGATCAAGCAGTACTTTGGCAGCCTGTCCATCTATTTCATTGTTTGACACTGTGATCAATTAGCCCCCAAAGCACTCAGCAACCTAGCACATGCTGATAAGGAGAATGTCTCTGCTGCCCTGGATGTGAAGGTGTCCATGTGTCCTTGCTGGTCCAGTGCTGCTGTGCGGCCTCCTCTCTCCAGGAATCCATTGGGCCACAGAGGTCAAGATGCCCATCCCAGTGGAGTGTGCTCCCCAGTCACCCTAGTCTATGAAGACGGGAAACAGAAAGCTTGGCCAAACCATTAGCATGTGTGTCACCAGCAGATTGCTTTAAATCTCAGGGGTGGGATCCTCGGGTTCCTTCTTCACCTTGCTTTGGACACAAAGTTTCTTGGTTTTATTACACAGACTACGGTGTGCTGAAGCCGGCTCATGGATCTCACAGAACGTAGTGTGTGATTGCCAGGAATTTCATGAACCCACTGTGACACAGCTGTTATTTAGCAATGAAGTCAATAAATTTAAAACTTGAATAAAAAAGAAATCCCATGCCATGCGATGTAAGGGATAAACAAAGAGTTTGTCTACCTTGTCCTGTGATTTCTATGATTAAGACAATGTTCTCCAAGTCAGCGGCTCCCGAGATCCAGCCATGGTGGAACTTAGATGGCCAACCAAGAAAGCAATTCGCCTGCCCTCTTGGTAAGTGCCCTGTTGGAGCCAGTAGGAGAACCAGTCAGCAGCTGCCATGAGCCTACCGCAGGCTGAGAATCAAACATCCCACACTCACACACCCCCAGTTAGCAACTGGGGCCAAAGGTCTGAGCATCTCTTGGGAGGATGACTGTATGCAATATAGCAAATAGGGGGGATTTCCTTCTATCTTTTGTTTGAAGGCAAATGTTGTCTTCCCTGTTTTGTTATGGTTAATTGTTTTGCTCTATTCAATATTCTCTCTTGATTGGTTTTATAGTGTTCTGTTTTTTATTTGATTGCACTATACCTGGTTGAAGGGACAACTATTGTGAAGATAACAAGATATACTATGATACCTATTACTGTTATCCTGGTTTCCTGCTGTGAAGTTCTGTACCAATTTCACTGCATTGTCTCGACTGACTTTGTTCTGTCTTGTTCTTTTAAAAAAAATGTTCTCTGAAGAAATTTGTTCTACCTTTGTAGTGTAAGCACTCCAAAATTAACATTCATTATTATCCTTCCGAGGCAACAGTTTGCTCATCTAAAAGTTGTAAATAATATTTACCTTCCCCAAAGGATTAGTGTGAGAATTGAATAGGGCAATGTGTAAAAAGCACATCATACAAGAGAAAGCATGTAGAAAACTCTTCATAAACATCACCTATGAACTTAGTGTATGAGGGAAAATAGTGCTACTGGTCATCGATTTTACTCATGAAAGTTCGACAGCCATCACGCACTCCGCAGAGCACCAGACAAGAACACAGACTCCAGGATGTCCCAGGGAGAGATTTGCCACTTGACTTTATGAGGCAGCTGGGCTCCTTCAAGCTGACAGAGTTTTTCTACCTTCACCCTTGCATGGGGCTACGTGCATACCCACGGGGCTGCCGGAGCATGTCCTCAAAGCCCCTGACCCCCTAACCTTGAGTAAACTCAACCACACGGGGCCAGTGATAAATGTACAGCGAGGACAACATTACAACAGAGAAATTGCTTGATTTATGGTGTCTTATGAAATAGAAACCTCCTCACATCATGGGAATTAGTGATGGAATTCTAAAAAGAATAACAAAATGAAATCAAGAACGGAAGAAAAAAATGCCTGGGTCTAACTAAAAAAAAAAAACCTTTCTAATAAAAAATGCAAACCAGATGCAGTCAGAGATGACTGATAATTAATGATGATAAATGACTAATGTTTTCTATTGAATTATCCAGTGTACAACACTGTTTCTACATGAGGGAACGATTTACATATGGCTGCTGGGCTATCTTTTAACCTAAATTTGATTTCGCGGACAATTTTTCCAATCCCAAAGTACTCATTCCCTCACTGTGTCCTATATTTCCCTCAAGGAGGTGCCTCTCTTACTTTCCAGAGTTCTCTTTTATAGAAAATTTTAAAAAGGAGCCATGCATGGTAGCATACTGCCTATAATCCCAGCACTCCAAGAGGCTTAGGTGAGAGGGTCCCAAGTTTGAGTCCCAGCCTGGGCAATTTAATGACTTACTGAGACCCTGTCTGAAAATTTAAAAAGAGCCAGGCATGATGGCACAAGCCTGTAATCCTGGCACTTGGGAGACTGAGGCAGGAGGATCACTATGATTTCAGGGCCAACCTGAGCTACAAAGTGAGTTCAAGGCCAGCCTAAACTGCATAGTGAGACTCTGTCTCAAGAAGACTGAAAAAAAGAAAGAATGAAAGTACGAAAGAAAGATTAAAAAGGGCTGGGGATGTAGCTCACTGTGAAGGTCCTGGGTTCAACACCCAGTACCACCCCCACACACACCCACACACAAAGAAAGGATAGAAAAGATGAGATCGAGGACAGATAATCATTCTTTCCACAGAACCTCAGATTTAACCAGCGAAGCCATAACAGGAACCACGGGAATCATGTATCAGCACGGAGCCCTCAGTATTCCCAGACTCAGTCTGTCTTGGGACTAAGGATGTCTACTTTTCAGGCACAAGCAGGGGTAAGTTGCACGGTCCGTGATTAAAGCTCTTTTTAAATCCCAGAACCATCTCTGACCCTCACGGTCATTTACCACGACCGCGGCCTCCTTTCCGGGCTCAAGTGCTCTCATCGGCTCCATGTAACTTAGCGCTGGTGGCATTCTGCTTTTACCAGTGGCCCCGAGGTAAGCTATGCTACTACGCTCTCCTCCTGAACCAGGTAGGACTGGATCTGCGGCTCTGACCCACTTCACCCCACGCAAGCACACAGAGTATCTTCAATAACACTCACGATCTGGTCGATCAGAGACGTCTGCTCACTCACTAGGAATATGCTGACTCAATGAAGACCACTAGCTTCGGCCCAGGCTTGGTTTAGGTAACTTCAGGACTTTTTACACATGTGTGAGCCATGTTAAAAACATAACGAGAAAAGTTTTAATGAGAAAGAATAAACTATGAGTCAAGTGACAACCTCTTTTGACCACAGGGCCATGTTAGTTAAAGCCCAACCTTAGCCTTGCCCCCAAGGAGCTCAGTATCAAATGGTGCCCTTTGAGGGTGAGGCCTCTGAAATAGGGAAGACAGTGTTTATGCTGTCAAAGACAAACCACCACAATTGGGAGAAGGGAAATGTGCTACAGTACACTTCCTTGGTTCTCCCTAAGCACACGCCCTGCCAGGGCCCACGGCCCCCAGTATGCCTTTGGGAAATGCAGTGTGGTTTCTCCATCTTATCACCTGCAGACATCTCTGGGGAGGAACTTGGGGGATTTTTCATGTGGATTCTTATTCAATCTATTTAATTATCTGAGGCAATAAAACTGCCTTTACATTTGCTACTTTCCTAGGGCTGAGGATGCAGCTCAGCAGCACAGCGCCTGCCTGGCAAGCACAAGGTCCTGAGTTTGGTTCCTGGTACCACCAAAAAAAAGTAACGATAAATATATTTGTTGCTTCCTTGGTAAAAGAAGACTAATTCTGCTTTTCAGAGAGGGGCTCCAGAAGACACTGACAAAAAGATTAGACTTCCTGGTCACACTCTACAGAGCCCAGATGGTGCAGTTCTGGACCAGAGCAGGTTGGTAGGGATGACAATGTAAAAAAAATAAAATAGTGATTCTTCGGTTCAGCATCAGACAGTTAAATTGCAGTGTTAGTTTTAAATTTGAAATTGGTCCTCAGCTGCCCCAAACTTCTTTTGGCGCCTAATGGAGAATGCTAAATAAAGACAGATAATTAATCAGGATATTGGAAAGAAAGTAAGCCAATACTTTCCTGTGATTTAGACACTGAAGTTACAATCATTTGGGTCACCAGAAAGTGACTGTGTGTCTTCCTGTGTCATTAAGTGTTAGGTTAAAGAGGGCAATTTAGACAAATCCCTGAAACACGCCACAGAGCACGGAGCTGGAGGTTGGGGTCTGTCTTCTCGGTGCCACGGCCAGAAAAAGCATTACTCAGATTTACTTACTTGCAAAACACTCTCTTGACTAATAGTCCGATTTCTGTGGTGGTGACAGACTTCTCACTTAGTATTCTTGAGCCTTATTTTTAACTGAACCTTCACAAGTGGAAATGATTAGCTGCCAAAATAAATCCATTTTGATTCAGATAATAATCAGCCAAGTACTAATTGTAAACATTCTACTCATGGTTGGCCGAGTATTAGAAAAGACACAGGTAGGACAATTAATCTCTCCTCATTTACATAGTACCGACAGCATGGTTGTTAAAATGTACAGGCTACAATTACCCTACTTTCTTAAGCAACTAGCATTTGGGTTTGAAGACAAAGGGGCATAAAGATGATGTTTCAGAGTTTTAAGAGGTGATGAGTGCCAGCTCTTCTCTTTCTGTCGCAAGTTACAGAAATTCAAATCAAATGAGTCAAACTATGGAAGTAACGGGTTGCCATAAGTAGGAAAATCAGAGCAGGAATAGGTTCTGCTTGATCCAGTTTCCATGCTTAGCAGTCCCTCGGTGTAGCTTCATTCTCAAAAGTGTGCATGCATTGGTGGCACCACATTGGTACCAGCTGCCAGCATCACAGACACCTGTAACTCTGAAAGCTAAAGAATGGCTTTTCCATCCCGCTGCTGTCTCCGATTGGTCCTGCCTGGAATGGAAGTGAGAAGTCAAGTCAGAACTACAGAAACCGGAACTGAGAGGCAGATGGTTCCCAGAAGGAGCAGACACGTCTGCCACCTGTGCCCTCCTGTCCTCCGTCTCTCCCTCCCATCCTCCTCCACACTGCTAACCTCAGCAGCACGACGAGCAAGCAGAAAAGCGGGGGCTGTGCTATGGTTTGTGTGTCCTCTCCAAACTCGTGCTGAAATTTAGTTTCCACCTTGATAGTAGACGGGAGGCGGGACTGTTAAAGGGTGAGTGAAGATTTTGTAAGTGGGTTCACCTCAGCAGTGGGTAGTTAGCTGGAGAGTGGCTGTGTTGAAAGCACAGTCTCCCTCTCTTCCTCTTCCCCTCTCCTCATCCCTCTCTCTTCTCTTCCCCTCCTCGCCTCTTTCTTCCTCAGCCTGCTTCCTGCTCCTCTTCCTCCTGCCCATGTGCAACTTCTGGCACCTTCTGCCCCGTTACAGTGCGACATAAAGGCAGGTTCAGCCCTTCGACCTTGAACTCCCAACGTATGAGACACACATCCCTCTTCATCCTGAAGTGCCCAGCTCCCAGGCTGCAGCATGGCATTACAGAAGCAGGCGCAGCTGGCAGCTCACACACCGGGACGGTGAAACCCTACTCGTCAGGGTTACTGTGGTGGAAACAGGTCCTGCTCACCCACCATCCACAAGTTCATAAAAGACACCTCGCAGCCCTGCCCGCAGTGGTCTCATGCCCTGTGAATAAATGTGGCCCAGCAGATTCTGAACCACAGTGACACGTGTCGCCTCTGGGCCAAACCAATGCAGGCCGTGTGCTTCCTCCAGCTTTTTCCTCCTTGGAGGGTCTGTGGCACAGAGGGGAGGACTACCAGATGCAGGAGGACCCCCCTGGCCCAAATGGGGCTGCACATGAGCAAAAAATAAATTTTATTGCATTAAGTTCCTAAGTCTTGGGGATTTGCCTGTTGCAGCAGCAAGGAGGAATTACCCTCCCCAGGACGGTACCAGGGCCCAGCAGCCCCTGCACTGAGAAACCACCCAGCTCTTAAAGTCTCACTCGCCGGTCTCAGTTATTTCCTCTCTGCCTCCTTTCCCATGGTAACTGGAAATTTCCCTTCCATAAGAGAATGACACACAGTAGTTTCAAAGTGCCCTACATATGACCCCATAATTAATTCACGGACGACATGGTTTTCTTTATACATAGCATTCGATGACTGTGAGGACTTACTATAGAAACCTGACTCTCTAAATTAGATATTCTGCTTATGTTAAAATTACTTTGAATATGTACGAGGGCTTCTCTAAAATATTTTCATCCTACTGTCAGCAATTATTTTTAAATAATTGAGAAAATTCTGCTGATGGAACGCATCCGTGAAAATGGATTTGTTCTATAGACGTCAATGAATGAAGGAAAAGAATTAATTCGCACTGAACTTTGGATTTGTTTCTGGCCTCCAGTCTTGAAAATGATTCCTTAATGATTTGCTCTTTTTATTTGTTTGATTTGGGGGGGGTCTGTTTTTTGTTTGTTTTTGTTTTTCCCTTTAAATCTGGTGCAGAAAGAATGCAGCACAGTGAAGATTCTAGATAATTCCACTCCTACTCCTCTAGGTTTTTACTGAACTAAGAATTTGGAATATTGCCAGGTAGTATGTATCGTCCCTCTGGTTAAGCACATAAAAGTACAAAAGAGAGTGTTAAAAGAATTAGTTCTGAGGAAAAATCCAAGAAGGATATTTTACACTAAGACTGTAGAAAAATATATTGCTTTATGGCCTAGACAGCAAAAAATTCAAAAATTTATAAATTTAAAAATAATGTGCTAAAATTCAATGCTTCAACTCAATAAGTGTTTATCAAACATCTTCTGATCTGAGACTTTCCCTTATGAGCTGTCGAGTACAGAGTCAGGACACACACTGGCAGCTGGAGAAGGTAACATGCCTGTCACGTGAAAGGCCCTTGTTTGGAGTCACAGCACCACAAACCACACGCAGACATCTGTGAGTTTTAGAAATACCAGCGATTCATTACTAAATTTAAATGCTAAATTATCAGGTCACACAGTGCTATGTTCAACGTTGGGGCATCTACATTCACAGAAGGATCAGATTCAGAGGTGTTGTAGCCAGTGGTTTGCAAGGAGAACAAGACAATACAGGACTCATAATTCATAGTACTATGTATGATGGTCACCCAGAGTCAAATAGAAAGAAATTGCAGGAAATCTGTCCACGCCCTAAAGACCCAAGGAAATCCAGCCGAGGGTCTAGGTCCCACAGCAATGTCCTGTATGAGTCCAGCTGAAGACCTACAGACAATGACAGTGCCTTCCATGAGTCCAACTGGAGGCCTAGAGCCCACAGCAATGACTCATGCAAGTCTGTTTCAGGGATCTCTGCAGGAAAGGTCCAAAGGTCAGCAGTGGAAGCTAGAAAGTCTATACCAGCAGGGTGAGGGGCTGTGCCAGTAAGTTGAGGGTTCTAACCTGGAGCCAAGAAAGGATGCTCAAAATAAGAACCAGGGCTCCCCTGAAAAGTACCACAGCCATCCTCAGTGACAACGAGGTCCTGAGCTCCTCTGATGATGAGAACAGCCAAGTTCATATCAGGAAGCCACCATGAGAAGCTTCTCCTGGAGACTGAACAGCACACACCTTCCTCTCCGGAGCCAGGATGCGATGCTCAGCATAAGCACCAGAGATTCCACAAAGTCACCCTCAGCCATTCTCAGTGACAAGGTCCTGAGCTCCTTTGACAATGAGAACAGCTGAGTTCATATCAAGAAAAAAAAAAAAAACTCAACAAGCTTCTCCAGGAGAGCCAACTGCAACAAGAGAACCAACAGCACCAAAAACAACACTCTTCCTCTCCAGGTCCTGTTTTTATGCTGCAGAAATCCTCGGGTGGGCCCTCCACACTCAGCACCCCCGATTCAGTTCTGCTGGTATTTAAGTTGACCACCAGTTTTCAATCCACCACGAGGCACACGTGTCTCATGACCTTATGCTGAAGTTCATTATGCTGAAGATCTAGAAATAAAGTCCCCGTCAATGTCTCCAGTGAAGCTGATCTCACCCAAACTGCAGGGATCAATGAGGTGACTACTTTTATCAGTTGGGATCCTAAATGTTCTCAGATATATCACAGAAGTTCTCAAATGCTTCCTAAACCTGCATAGGATTAAATGCAGCTGAGACAGAAGACACAAAGATGTGCTAAGGTCACATAGCTCCTTAGCATTAAGCGAGAATTGGAAGTCAGGCTCTCAAAGTCTGGCGACAACTACATCAGGGTCAACTATGAACTTGTCAGAATGTAAATCAGGACCATGAGGTCACCAAAGGTCATAGATCTGCCAGGTCAGACCCTCAGCACTCGGGCCCAGCAAACTGGATGGTGACAAACTCCAGCTGATTCAGAGACAAGCGCTAACTGGAAAACCATTTGAATACCACGACATGGAGACGATTTTAGCAGAGACACGACTTTCTGAACCTGTTCTGTTGCTACATCAGAGCACCAAAGACCAATCATAGTGCGGCTTGCAATCCTTAGGTCTTTTCTGCAGCACTTAGAAGAGTTTGCTTTAGCTTCTGGGAAAAGAAAAAAAAAGAGCAAAACCATTTTATCCCTAAGTGTTCAGTGTGCCAGCTTTTATTCTTAGAACTAGGCCTGCACTGAATTATCTGAAAAGATCTCAAAGATCTTTACTAGTCCCCCAACACATGGGAAAAGAAACCACTGACATCGTGTCAATGCCTTTTTTCTTTTTCTCTTTCTTCCTTTTTTTTCCATTGCTTTTCTGTGATTGAGTTACAGAAAACAATTAGTAATTCTGTGGTCCTGAGCTCAATGGATTTAAAGGAGATCTACCTAAAATGTTATCGTAAAAAATAATAAAGCTTGAAAACTGTAAAAAAAATTATAAACTCAAAGAAATTTGGTAAATGAAAAGTAAGAACTAGGAAACAAATGTCAGTGGCCCACGTGGCTGATGATAAAAATGTGATGCCGAGTTTTCATGATTTTTGCAGCTCATTAGATTTATCAGCATCCAGAAGAATCCCCCAGAGGAAAGGGGGCTGCACACAGTGACTAATGATAACCAGCTTCTACTTGGAGTGGAAACTACCACACCCAGTGCTTGTGCACATCAAGGAGAAAGAGGAGGAGGAGGAGGAGGAGTGCTTTGAGGGGAGGAGCAACTCCACCCAGACCCTAACAAGACCGCCAGTGACTCGGACTCCACTTCCTGCAGATCCAGTGGGGTGAAGTCTCCACAGTACCCCTCACAGGCCCTTCATCTCCCTCTTTACATCCAAGCCACTGTGGCCTGCAAGTGTCTGATGGGGCAGTTTTCCTAAACCTCAGTTTGCCCACCTGTAAAAGTGAATAATACCACCAGTTTTGTAGAATTGTTTTCAATCAATTCAATGAAACAACACATACGATGCTTCGCAAAATGTTTGAGCAAATGCTGATGAAACAGAACTGTTAGATGATTACTAGCACTCAAATTCGGTTTATGTGTGACAGTGTGACCAACAAACGTGACTTCCTGTTGAATGGAGAGCAGGGTTTTTGTGTTTGCTTTGTTTTTTTAATAGAAGTGAAGAAGGGGAGGGAAAGAGAAAAAATCATTTAAAATTCTCCCACCACGTAGCTGATTCTTGAATTCTACCTGTGAAGTTTCATTCCTTTATTTCAGTTTCTCATCTCTTTTGATTTGCAAACATCTTTCTCTTATGGTAAACGTTAGTTCAGCAACTGATTTTTAATTCAAATTTGGAAAAACAGGAGACAGTCTGTGAGAATACCTAGGACAAGGGATGGGCCGAAAAGACAAGGAACCAGAGAGGAGGGCAGCTGTGTGGCAGAGAAGCCTCGCAGGCTTCCCAGGCTCTCTGACCTCTGACCACCAGCAGAAACCACCATGGAAACCAACGTGTCGCTTGATCCTCATAGGGAAACCCAAAGAGAAAAGCAAAATTGCTGCACGTCCCTTGGTTTTCAGACATCTCAATCTCTGTCTCCGTCTCCAGATATGAGCCTCTCTTCTAGCCAACAATCTCAGGAAAAACTGCTAACTCCCTTCAAAATCAGGAGGAAAACTTCCTTAAAAATCGCCAGTACCCAAAGGTGATGCCTCTCAATGCTGGCGTGTCTCCAGCAGCAGGTTCCAGGGAGACACCGCCCAGGCAGCAACGCGGGGCTGCACCCAAATAGGCCAGGAGCTGGGAGGCTCTCGGGGTGCCCGGGCTCAGTGCACACCACAGGAAGGCCAGGGACTCGGCCAGTGAGCTCCCCTCCTGTCCACGACCCCAGCCCACACAGTCCCTTCATCGTAGGTGGTCCTGTTGCTCCATTTATTCAACAACTGTTAAGGCCTTTGGGTTATTTTCTGGATTTGTTTGCTGTTGTTTTCTAAGCTCCTTTTCATAGGCACAGTCCACACTGTTGTGAGGGGGAAATGGTCTTTGGTCTCTCAGCATCAGAAACCGCGCTTCCCTCTGGGGTCTCCTTTCCTTTTCTCTGTCCTGTAGGGAAGCAGCGGTTCTCCACACCGGTTCCAATGGGAACCTCAGTGGTGAGTTTGTTTCTAGGAGTGGGGATCAAACCCAGAGCCTCTCCCACGTCAGGCAAACTGCCTACACTGTGCTGCCCCCCCCCCCCGCCCCACAGTCTACAGTAACCAATCTGAATCCTCCCAGACTCAGCCAGCGCCCCAAGGCTGCTGCCTGGGGAACCTGCCCTGGCTTGTAAAGTAAATGTTTCTAGTATGGAGGAATCACAGCTAATTAGCCTTTTCAACTACCCCTGCTGCAGGAGGCTCCTAACTAAATAGTCACAAGACAAGCCTGCTAAACAAATATTAAGAGATGGGACAGAAGATAAAAACTAGCACTAGGAGAAAAAACTCACCGTCACAGATTGTTAGAGGAAATACTTACCTTCCCTCAGGATCAAGGGAAAGTCAATTACCAGCTGCCCACAAGCCTAGGTCCCTCACCTGTGAGCCTAACTGCCATGATTTTCTGTTGGCCTACAAAAATCACATCTTTGACCTATTATTATATGCTATCAAAATAGAATTTTCTCTTTCCGGTTTATTGAGGTACGTTATTATGTTGTCAGTGACTGTAATATAAACTGACAACCGCAAAGCCAAAAAGTGATCTCTAATCTCTCACTGTGACTTTTATTGTACTTGGAGACAAACTGATTCTTCCCTAGGAGACAGCCTTTCCAATTCAGGACGCGAGCCGCCTCGGACAGGAGCCCCAACAGCACCTGCCTTGATGTCCCCTCTGTGAACATAATGCAGCAGCCCGTCGCTCTGGGGCTCTCTGACAGCTGTGTACTTAATCTATTCTTTTTTTTTTTTTTTTGATAATTTTTAAATTTCCATTTCTTTGTAAAACATAGGTCCCTGTTTCTTGGTGGTGGTAAACTCATTAAAAAAAGAGCACTGAAAAATATGGGAACACCCACATTAAACTGCATCTTCCCTCTCAGGTTTCGCACGATGCACACATTTACTGTGTAGCAGCAGACCTGGATTTTTTCCTACTGTTACCGCAGCATGACGCTAAACTACCAGGTAATTTTTCTGTCCTTTGATTTAAATTCAAATTCCAGCGAAGCAACCAAGACAAGTAATACCTGGTTTTAGCCTCTGAGTAATTAGAGTCTCCCAAGAAAAAGTGAACGTAAAGAACAGGTGGTAGCGTCATCGCAGTCAGAAATCCTGTTCAGGAGTGTGGGGCTGAGGCAGAAAGTCCAAGTGGTGGGAAAGGAAAAAGAAGTGTCCACCCCATGGGACAGTTAGGACCTGGTCACCGTGACAGCAGCCCTTCTCGAGGTAATCATGTTGTTAGGTTGCAGTAATTCAGAAACCCCAGCATCCCTCCATTAACGACATCTGGAAATTGTTCAGATGTCACAGATTTCAATTGTCTGCTGTTCAGGCTTTAATGATGCTTCTGTCACCGATCTTTTCTTTCTTTACAAACCTTCTCTTTTCAATCAGGAAGACTACATAGAGTGCAAGTAAGATTCACTCCTGTGCTTCCGGGCTCTTGCTTTGATAGCCAACGTCACCAACTCTATCCTTAAACCAATGCCGACCAGGGAAGATATCTGCAGGCATTTCTGGAGTTTGCAGGTGAGCTCATGGCTGGGAAGACAGCGTCTGGAGGTCAGCGCAGGACTAGCAAGAAAACAAGAAGTGCCCACGCCAGCCAAAGATGCGAATGACGCAGGCAGCAGGGAGTCATCTACGGTCACGTAAGAGGCCATCTATGGATCTCAGTTCTTACAGGGAACTCAGCATATATGAAAACGAAGGCGGCCAGCGGATTGCACAGTGGTTTAAGGATAGAGTGGATTGCAGAGAGCATTCAGCATCCGTGAGGGCAGATTCAGCCTCCCTAGTTGGATTCCTCAATTCCTTCTTGGCTGCTGGTCTTTCTATAGCATCAAAGTACCTACCAAGCAGTCCTGGCAGTCCGGTCAGTCCAAGCAGTCTGGTCTCCTGGGAAAGCTGGACTCCATGTGGGTTCCTGTCATCTGACCAGGAGAGCAAGAGTCCATTAAAAATGGGCTTCACGCAGGGGATAAAGCTCAGCAGTATAAATGCCTGCCTGGCAAGCTCAAGGTCGTGAGTTCGATCCCTGGTACCAAAAATAAAAATTAAAATTAAAAAATGGGGTCCATACCTGCAAGGAATGATTTCCCTTCTGGAATGACCCACTTGGCACCCCAGTTCCCCTTCAGATAGCAGACACAGGTGACGTGCAACCTGCACCCTGGGGTCATCCATGTGGTAAACGTAACCTGTCCCATTTGCTGGAGAGCAAGCCACCACGGCCTCCACCTCTCCTTGGCCAGCCAGCTCCTACAAGATAGGACCGGCCAGTCCATGAGGGACAGGAGAAAGCTGGTCGCCCCCCAAGAGTGGCTTGGAGACCAGACCAGACACGCTGGCCACCTCCTCGCCCAGGAAGTATCCAGCAGCAGAAGCCTGTCCCGTGCAGACACAACGTGATGCGCTCCAGACCAGCCTCAGGATGTGGCCCAGAGGCATCTTGGCCTCGAGATCTGGGACCCCTGGGACACACCTGAGAGGAAGCAGCCTCCTTAGTGCAAAGCCACGCCTGGGAGAAGGGGTTCCCAGCTAGGGAGTGGGGAGCTGTGCTGGACCGGCCCAACGAGGGGCCCGAGCCCCTTCTGCAGCTTCGGGGCCCGAGGATGGAGAGGCCTTGCGAACAGAGATTTTTCCAAGCTGTTCACAAGCTCTTAGAAAGGCTCTGCAAATCTCTGGCCTCATCGGGGTATCAAGTGGGCACAGGGAGAAATTCAGAGACGGCAGGGACTGCACCCCTGAAGTCAGAGGTCTCAGTTTGTAGCATGAATTTTCTCCTTCCAGCCCGCACCACCTTTGCTCACCACTGACTTCTTCCTCCCCACCCCAGTTACCAGGCACTCCTCCTCATCCTCCCTGATTTTTCCCGCCCAAGGTCACCAACATCTAGTTCTTCTAACTCCGAGTGAAGGAGACAAACAGCGATGGCAAGAATACACTCAGTAGCCCAAAACGTGAGACACAGCCATGCTGGCAGCGTCTGACCCTCACTGGGGAGCCCCCAACCCCACTACCCATCCAGCCTCCCTTGCTCTCGCTCCTGGGCCTGTGACCTCAATTCCACTCCCACAAAATGTTTAAGTCTCAATTCCAGAAGGCTCAACTCTTCCCCACTTTCTGCCCCAGGGCTTTAAAAGCTCCTGCTCACCAATTGCTTACTTATTTATTTTTTTTCTTGGTTCACAGTGATTTCCACCCTCCTTAAGAATGACAATTTCAAACCAGAGGCCACTGCTTTTCAAAGAATGGCCCACAGGTCAGTACCATTAAGCTCACCTCGAAGCCTGTGGGACCAGGGAATCCCGGCCCCCACTGCTGTCCCCTCCATGTTTTCACAAAGGCCCCAAGGGATGGGTCTGTGCCTTAGCATGTGAGAAGCTCTGTCTACAACAGACAGGGCTATTAGAGTACAGAGCTGAATTTAACTTTTTCTAAATCCCCAGTGTAAGGCATCTTTACAGTATCAGGAATTTTACAGGTATTCAGAAATGGTACAGAAATAGTTCCTCAGTTTAAGTTCCACTGGATTTGGTTAATTTAAAGAAAAACTAGTACGATCTTTCTCACATTCTTGGGAAAATTTAGTATTCCCGTACCACCGCTTCAAGGTACAAGAAGACTTAGTCTGGACAGCTAAACCTCAGCGTATCTCATTCATTTAGGAATTCTTTTAGGAATATTCATTTAGGAATAAGGCCCACGAAGTTTCCAATTTATTTTCAACTGAAAATAGCCTTTCCCTTTTTTCATGTTATACAAAAAAAAACCCTTATTTTTATAGAACAATCAGAAAACATATTGCTGGAATGAAAAGAAAATAAATCAAGAAAATAAAAAGGCAAAACTAGAGATAACCTCTACTGACACTAGTATACTTCTGTATATACGTAGCGTTATTTTAAATAAAAAATGTGACTCTGTGGTTCATACCCTTGTTATTTGTGTGTAACAAATGCCTGTCCAATAAATATTTATCTACAATACTGCATGACTGAACAGTGTTGATTATTTTACGTGTTCAGGCAATATGTCACCAGGATTAATTTCCATTCTTTCTCAAAGGCGTTATAGAAATATCACAGGAGGTATATGTTAGTTATCTAGGGAGCTTGATTCAATAGATTTTTCACATACATATAAAGAAATGTGTTTGTGGGGAAAGTATGTGAGTTTTTATGCAGCTCTATGAGTAAACAAAACTAAAGCCTGCCAAGTAGGTAACATAATTCAGTGGCCTTTAAACAGATTGGCCTAAACAACAGTGCTGCTCTCTATTGGGTAGTTTGGTAAATTATACATGAGTTTTTCCTTGTCTTGGGGATAATTTTGAACTCACTTAGAATGTGCCAAAAGTATCTAAAGACCAAAGTCAAGAGTTCAAAAACTAAAATAAAAACACAGTAAGGTTAAGTTTGAAGTTATCACAGAAGTATGAACTACTTAAATCCTGGTGGCTATGAATCAATATTAGTATCTTCACAGATATGTACATACATAATAAACTACAGCATAGTGAGGGGAAAACTATATACAAAGTTTGAACAATCTTCAAATCCTTTTTAAGTGAAACACAATCTAGGCCATAAAGCAATGTACAAAGATGTGGTGATTCATCTACTCTTTCCTCCTTCACTAAGAACAGAATTATGATTTGCCCAGAACATAAATCAGATTTAAATTCCTTCTCAGCTGGGGTTCTTGGGATTGAATCAACAGGAAGAGCTGCTGGCAACCTCGGCAAATAAAAACAGACTGTACTGTTAGAATACGGACCAGAGCAAATGCTCGTCCAGCAGCCAGTGACTCAGTGATACTTAGGACAGAATACATGAGCCTCTGTCTCACAGCCAGAGAGCAAGTGGCAGCCTCACCGGGGCCGTCCCAGCCGCTGCGAGGGAGCAGTCCTGGGCTGGCAGACCTACCAACCTGCGCTTCCGCAAGGGTGGTGCCATCTGCTAGTGAAGCAGGCTCAGGTATCTGGCCAGACAAGATTAACAACCACCCAACAGCATTATGGGTAAACAAGGAGGATGCCAACACATCTGGTGTCAGAATGAGCTGGCTATGGGGTTCATAGAGCTTACAAAACTTTAATGGATCCTTGATTCATTCGAGAATCATCAAGCTAGTAGGAAAGAGGAAGCCTGTGATTTACAAGCAACAATTTACCAATAGGCGCAATAATGGTTTTGGAGGAAGCAGGTCATTAGAATTTAAATAAACAAATGATTAACCTTGATCACAGAAGTGTAAGAACTACGTTCTTGGTTTCTTCTCTGCAAGCAGATGTGTAAGACATTGCTTTGCTTGGAGCACTGCTTCTCAACTGGGTTTTTGTTTTTTTGTTTTTGTCTTTTTGAGACAGGGTCTCACTATGCAGTTCAGGCTGGCCTTGAGCTCACTTTGTAGCCCAGGCTGGTCTCCAACTTGCAACGATCCTCCTGCCTCAGCCTCCCAAGTGCTAGGATGACAGGCATGCATCGCCACCTCTCAACTTTTAATATTCACACAAATGTGATATGGGGAGCTTGTTAAAACATGGGCTTCCCGAGCAGGTCTAGCGTGGACCTAAGAGTCTGCATTTCTAACAAGTTCGGATGGTGTGGATGGTGCCGGCCCATGGTGCCGGTGCACGGTGAATAGCAAAGCACTAGGGGGCCACGCAGCTCTGCGAGCCTTCCTTCACCCCTGCTGGCCTTCGTTCAGCCACTAGGCTTCTCCCCAGCGTCCAGCAGCAAGAGGCCACTTACTGTTCAGCAGCTCTTAGAGCCATTGGCAGGGAAGGAGATTGGAACCGTACACTAGAGTCTCGCGGGTTTCATCTGGGCAAGCAATCGCATGGCCCCGGGCACAGAAAGGACAAAACCATGCCATTGTCCTCTGATCTGAAAGCAGATGACAAGTTGTCCGTGCTGTGTTCTCCTAAGTGCTGCCAGCATCAGTGCTGACTCACACCCCGTCCGTCATGGGAGCTGGAAGTGGACTCGTTTCCCAGTCAGAAGGAGAAACTCTGAACGGATCCATCGTGCGCCTGCTGGACAGAGCCCAGGCCCTGTCCACACCTCCTGCGGTGACTGGCCTCATCCTGCGAGCAGGGCCAGCCTGACCCCACAGATGTAAAACAGCTTTTGATCTGTGCCTGTCACCGATGTCCCCAGCGACTGGGCAGCTTGTGAATGGCCTTTGCTCTCCCACACAACTCTCCTGAAGGACAGGGGCAGTGGGGAACCAGCAGCCCCACTGCGTCCCACTTCTCAGGGTGGATGACTGGAGCCCAAGGGCCAGCGGAAAGCAACAGCCGGGCTCAGGTTCTTCAGAAGCTGAAGATAATAGCGTAGCAACACTGCATGGTGTACATTTGAGCTCCTGACCTAAGACTCTGAATTCAAGAAGTGTATAAAGTCCCGCCTGCAGGTCTAGGCTCAGGCTGCAGAATCTAGAAAGAAAGAACCACCTGCCCCCAAAGAGAAGCTGCAGTGCCCCTGACACACATCCAGAGGGTTCATACGATCTCTCCCTCTCTCTCTCTCTCTCTCTCTTCCTTTCTCTCTCATTCTTGATGGTCCTTGTCAGGTCATTTTGCTCAGAATTAACCTTGGATATGGCAACATGTGGCCCCCACCAATGGAAGTCCCAGGGTTAACTCTGAGCCCGCAGGTGTGGAGGATCGGGGCCCACGTGCTGGACAAACCCCCAACCTGGGGAAGATGACAGCTAAGAGTCACTGATGGGAGCACGATGTCAGAGGTGCCGCTCTTACACAGGAGAGGTGTCGGGGGACAGCGCCGCCTGGTGAAGCCTCTCAATCCTCACCCGCCCTAGCTAAGATGCTCTCATAGAAAAACTGAAGATAGCTGGGCAGCCGGAAGGTCATCCTCGGGCCTCAAATCTTGACCTGAGTTCCTGCTGTCGAACGCTAAAGCCTCCTCTCCTCCTCTCACAGGTGGTGGTGGGTCTGACTGAGGGGAGTCAGTGCCGTGGCTGACACCTTTCCTGTGTTCCCTGGAGACTAACTCCTACTATTTTAAAACAGCTAAACCAAACCGTTTACAGAATCCCTGGTGTCAGTGAGTTTTAAGCAACTTGCTTAACAGGTCTGTGCGGTTCATTGGTCCACACGATTTTTCCTCGAGGTACAGTATTCAGAACTCTGATTCAGATGGAGCACTCACTAAAAAGCCAGGAATCCAATCAGCGGGGCATCCCAAGCATCTCCAGACTCCTACATGGAGCAGCTCCCAGAGCATGCGCCGCCACCCAGACACCCAGATACACACTTCAAAAAGAAGCACATTCTCCCCCATCCTAGAAGATAAGGAAACTTCAAAGATGACCTAAGACACAAGTATTCGGCTCCTGGCATGGGAAAGTCCAGATGACCACACACTGCTGGATAGTTATCTGTGGAGTCAGCTCCACTTCATGCTACAGACGACCAAGGGAGAGGAAGGGGAGAGAGAGGAATCCTGCATGGTGCTTCGGCTGCTCGGTAAAGGAAAAATAATGCACAAAATACGCTCATTATTTTTGAGTCTCAGCAAAAATAATAATCATCACCATTTTTCAAAAATGAAGAAGACTGCAGATGGCACAAGCTTCAGGTTCCCCTGATACAACCTTGGCAGAACTTGCTGCCCCAAAGGGCACTGGTCCCTGCTGCGCCACCGAGACTAAAGCGCCAGACACAGAGCTCCTATCTCAGAAGCCCAGCTTTCCGGGCCAGGTGCAGATGCGAAAGCCTGTGCTATCTCGTCCCTGGCTTCCTGTCTTCTACGGATAAACAAGGCTCCAGCCCCGAGCTATCAGGCCAGGGCCCTTCACGCAGGCACACTGGGTCTGCATTCCTTTCTCAAGTACCACTTCCCTGAAGTCAGTGGCTTCACTTCAAGGAGGATAGTGACAGTAACCCTGAGGCCCATGTCACTCCTCCGTATCTTTGCCTGATTGGATGTCACCCTACAAACCAGAAAGGAGTCACAGCCTGGGCAATTAGCCTTTGCAGACCCCAAGGTGGAGGATCAGTGGCTGCAAAGCCACTGCATTGCTGGCTTAGATGCGGACCTGAGAAAGGCAACCACTCCTGCCTGAAACAGGAGCAAATAAGTAAAGTGGCAGGAAATAAAGGCACCGTTGTGAACCAGCGGCCGCTCCATCTCTCTGCCACGAGAGTTGTGCAAACAAATGAAAGGTCTTGGGCAGCAGCTCGGCTCCTCATGGTTCACCCGCTGCCTGACTTTAGGCGATGGGTTTTCTCTTCCCTGGCCTCTGGACCTTTATGCAGTAATTTCCAACATGTCGCTTTCCCAACAGATTCTTATTCTAAAAGTGACTGCTATGGGAAGATCATCATTTTTATGTTCAAGGCATTTATGGCTTTAGGCCTGTCCTCTGAGGACTGAGCTGTCATCTCACTCTGGGTCCTTTGTTCTTGTCACTGCTCCACATGGAATTGCAATTGTGACTTTGCATCGCTGTTTTATTTTGCCTTCAGCTAAGCCAGCTATGATGATGGACAGTGGTTGTCCTAAGGTATAGAGCTGGGTGGTCGAGGGACCCACAGCGAAGAGGGAGAAGGAAAGAGAGACACTTTTTATTGGGGACTCATTTTTGAACTGCTTTGAATTTTAAACCATGTCCACTTATGGCCTATTCAGAAAATTTAAGTTAAAAATGTTAACACAGGCCCTACAACTTTATAGAACACAGAGGAAGCATGAAAGAGATGTGCGTAGGACTTTATGGGGGGGGGACATGAATGCTGAAAGAAAATAGTTTAGGAACAAAAAGAAACAATATGCACCAAAGGCAAAGTTTTTCAATTCATTTAGGATTTTCTGTACCCCCCTCACTCCCTCACCCATTCCAGTCCCCCTTGGCCTTACCCAGAAAGCAGTGCCCTCTCATGCTCTGTTTTTGCTTTTTTTATTTTTTTAAGTGCCTATTTGGGACACTGAGTATCATTTCTTTAACAATTTAACAAAAATTAGTTTAGCCAAAAACTTTACAGCTTTTTTAGCCCCCCCCCCGAAAACAAACACACTACTCACTCATCTTTGCATCCATAGTGGTTGGTGGTTGGCACAGAGCAGGCAAATGGGGAAGGAGAAGCAGAAGGGGGTGCTGGAGCAAGACAGTCAGGGAGGAGAAATGATGACAGGCAGGAGCTAGAGGACCCCATCCCGCCCTCCTCCTAATTCTGTTCATGAAACATGTCTTAGAGGCTGTCATGGCCAATACCATGGCTGATCAAAGGCTGTCCAATACGGCGGCTTATGAAAGACTGATTACACCTGGTAGGCACCTTAGACGAGAAGGGTTCAAAAGGTACTAAGCCGTTTCTGTCAAGGAAGACTCTGTGTCTTAGAAGAGCATGGTGGGTCCCAAGGCAAAGTCCTGAAACAGACCACACAAACCATTTTTTATTTATGACAGATACCCTGAGGTTGAACAGAAAACGATCCTTGATGTATCTGGCTCCCATTTCAGAATCATGACACTTCAACAGCTCATTTGTCTTGCAGTGGAGAAGCCGCTCCCTGAGACAGTGTTTGTTTTTCCTTGGAGATAAGGACAAACACAAGCTGGCAACTCACCATCTTTATTTTCATCAGCTTGTTCTTACTCAGGCCTACACCATCAGCTCTGTGCAAAGGCTGAAATCAATAAACATCATCACTCTCGTTGCAGGAGGCAGACATAAGACTGTTTCCTGGCACTGAAGCCAGTGTCTGTCAGTCAGGGTCAGAGAGGTACCTGCTGCATTTATCTGGAAAATCTCCCTTGCAGTACAAATGGGAAGCTAGGAGGGCTTCATAGGTGGAGAAGCCGGGCTCCAAGGTGCTACCACTTTGCTTCAGGCAGCCAAGTGTTTGTGGCACCCAACTTAGGAGAGTTCAATAGCTCAGTCCCCGAACCAGGGGGAAAGAGACTAAAGCAATGGCAAAGCCACCAAGACCCTCCCTGCAGAGATGAAGAAGTCAAGCACCAGGGTCCTAAATGCTAGTTCAAAAGACATTAAGCCTTCTATAAGAGCCCACCAGGGGCAAGGATGTCTCGGACAGAGAGTTTCTCCAAGACGGAGTCCAGATTTGTCAGGCATGCCGTCCTCCTACATCTCCTCTCCAGCTTCATTTCTCTGCGTTGACACATTTAGCTCTGGGCTTACAAAGCACACATCCACGTGTGTTTCCCCAAGCACTGTCTCTTCAGCCTGCAATTCTCTAGTCACCCAGCTCCTCGTGCCATGCTTGGTCTCACCTTTCTTTTTTCCTTGGGGGCCCACCTCACATGATAAAAAGGCTTCTTCTTGGATTCAGGAAGGTACACTTGAGACAAAAATGCATTCTTCTGTTTTCAGGTACTTGTGCCTCACCAAAACTCAAAAAGAAAACAAGCTAACAAATGCAAGAGCAAAAACTACATTTATTTCCCTGCAAAAGATAATAGAATTAAATGTCAAGGGAGCTGTCTTACTTTTCTCATTGCTGTGACAAAATACTAGGCACCCACAAGCTAAAGGAGGAAGATTTAGTAGTCCATAGTTTGTAAAGGTTTCAGTCCATAATTGGCTGGCTCCAAGGCAAGGTGGCATGGGAGAGGGGCATCACAGCAGAGAAAAAGTTCATGGTGGGCAGAAGGCAGCAAAGCAAGCAAGAGATCTCAGCAGCTTCTCTCTGCCCCTTTTATACTCTATCTAGGTTACTGGGATTACTAAAGTCATTGGACTGATTTAGTAATCACACACCCTTAACCCCAGCATCACACACACTAGATCAACCACCTCTGACAAAGCCCCACCTATGAGCAAATGAGGCTTTGGAGGGACATCTACATGCAAGCATAACAGGAGCCCATGACATTCCTGGCAGTGTCTGTGTGTGAAGCTTTTCACCAGTCAGCTGAATCCAAATTAGTAGGAGCTTCAGAAAAAGGCCTTGGCTGGGCTGCAGCTGGACAGAGGCTGCCATGAGCACTGCCAAGTGCACAAGGATATATAAAAAGGGGGGCAGAGGGAGACTGGGACATTTTTGGCCCAGCATTTTTTAATAAATGAAAAAACAAATGAAACCTTAGATTTAATTAAAATATTCCCCATACTCTGGCTTACCCAGTAATTTTTGTGTTGCTGTCCAAAAGCTATTAAGTAGTTATTTAAATAAAAGAAATGAAGGGGGAAGTATTTTTAATTTTGAAGAAGGAGTGGAAAGGAACTCCAATAGAGTTTCTCTTTTTCCACATGCTGAGTCCAAACAGTAGTAGCCTGTTTGTTTCTGGATCGGGTTTTGTCTCAGAGACAAAACACAACACTTACCAGTTCCTTCAAGTCCTGACCCTACGATGTAACATATTCACTTTGTACAAGAAATACAGCCCCAGCCCTCCCAGCTGGAGAAGCAGTGCATCACCCCAAAACCAGTGCTGTTCTCGGCAGCGTCAAGGCTGCAATGGAGAAGTTTCGCCCCACTTGGTAATTCTAGTATGAATTTCTTTTAATAAACTTGGCATTGCCTCATCTGGTCTCATGAGCGTTTAGTCATGTCGGTTTTCTCTGCCAAACACACACAGCAAGCAGGGGCAAAAAATGCCACAGAAGAGATTGCAGAGCTGTTCAAGGCGAGGATCTCCTGCTGCTCACACAAGTGATCTTTGTGGGGCTATGGCCTTTGATATGGTTTGGCTCTTCAGTGTGCCCCCAAAGGTCAGTGCTGCCTGCCTGGAGAGCCGTGTGCGAGGAGGTTGGATCTGATTGGAGGAAGCTGGGTCACGGGGGTGGCCTTGAAGGGGAGGGCAGAGCCCTGGCCCCTCCTCCTCAGTCTCTACTTCCAGGTGAGGTGAAAGGTGAGATTACCACCATGTGCCTTCCAGCCACAACGGACTCCCTCAGGGCAGGCCCAAAGTGAAATGGCCACGCCACCACGGGCTGAAACCTCTACATCTATGAACCAGAATAAATCTTGCCTGATTTTGAGTTTTCTGAAGTATTTTGTCACAGCAAGGAACAGCTGACAAACCGAGTGCTCAGTACTCAACAGTCTGCTTGTGCCATCGGCTCCTCATGGTCAGAATGTCCACAGGAAGCTCATCCGCTTTCCACCACCTTCCAGTCCAGTTTGCAATGTGCCACAGCCAATCCCCCTGCCTCCTCATATCTGTACCTCAGCATCAGGACCGCTTTCCCTCACATTCTGTTTCTCTCCATTCTATCACTGCTCTCTAACCTGGATGACGGCATCGACCGACCCTCTATCATTCCAACCTTCGTTTCCTCTTCTCTTCCTCTTCCTTTCTTCCCCTTCTCCTCCTCCTCTTCCTTCTCCATCTCCTTGTTCCTTTTCATCCTCCTCCTCCCCTTCTCTTCCCTCGTCTCCCTTCCTTCCTTCTCTTCCACTTCCCTATCTTCTCCTCCTCCTTCTCCTCCTCCTCCTTCCCCATCCTTCTCTTTTCCTTCTCTCTTCCTCCTTCTCCTTCCTTCTTTCCACTTCTCCATTTTCTCCTTCTTTTTCCTGTTCTTTGTCTCTGTCTTCTTTCTTCTTCTTTCCGGTGGTACTGGCTATCAGTCCCAGTGCCTTGAGCTTACTCGGCAAGCTCTCTGCCCTTGCATTCCTGCTTCTCTTATCTCCATCTCAAACCACTGCTTCCAGAATGATGGGCCAGCAAAAACCCTGAGGGAGCTCCCCTTGGTCTCTCTGGGGTGCTCAGACAGATCCCAGTGAGCCCTCCATCCCACTCTCCAGCCTCACCCTGCTGACACCCAGTTCACCCTGCAGAGCTAAATGCAGGTCACTCCCACACACACCACGCTTATAGGCCTGTGCTGTGCCCCTACCTTCCCTGGGCAGGTAAGAATCTGGAGCCACCACAGAGGCAGAACCAAAGGGACACGGGAGGCACATTATTCATCAGTTCATTTGTGCAGCAGATACCGAGTCCACAGGGGTCTGCTGCCTTTCTCCAATCGGAGATGGCAAATTCCTAAACACCCTTCAAAACTCAGTGCTAGATGGGGTGGTGCTAGATGAATATTTGCTTTAATTATTCATTAAACTCTACTTGTGCTTATGTGCTCTTCTGTATGAACAGCGTAACTTACAGAGAAAATTGACACCTAAAAATTAAAAATGAACAAGTCACTTCAGGCACCAGCTCCTCAGGACCCACCTCAGGCAGGCTGGCCTCCCCACCTGCATTTCCCACAGGGCCGTCTCACGGCAGCAGAGACATCAGCAGGATCTCAAACCCTGCCAATACCAAAGGCTGCCGCCTCTGCAGAGCAGGAATTTTCTTTCTTTCTTTGTGCCCAGCACAGGGCCAGGCACACCACTGTGGACTCAGTATCTACTGAACAAATGAGTCGATGAATAAAATGGCTCCTGTGTCTCTGGTCCCATTCCTAGGGCTGGAGCAGATTCTCGTGTGGATTAATGCTCAATCTCCTGATCTAGCTCCAATACACCTGCATCCCACTGCCCAAATCTCTTTCCTGAAACGTTATTCCCTTTTCTCAAACCTCAATCTTCAGTCTCATGCTCACTTTGCACTGGCTACAAATTCCTCGGCCAGCACTCAAGATTCTTCTCAATTCGATCCCAGGTTCCCTTTGGAAAAACTCTCTCCACCATCACACACAGGACCTTCAGCTGCTCCGGTGCTTTGCTATCTCCTGGACTGCACTCACACAGGCCCACGTCTGAACTATCAACACATGTGTGTGTACAATCATGCACAAACATGCAGAGTATGGTTCTTTACTCTTTCTACTTGAGTTATTGTCATTCCTCATGGTGTAGTTTAAGCCCTGTGTCTCCCGTGACACATTTATTAAATTATCTTTTATAAAGGAAATTCAGCCTCCAAACTCCGTGGAGGGTTCTGCTGCACCGGTTTCATCTCCCCAGACTGCAAATTTGTTTGGATCCTCTGAACCCAAGCGTGAATCTCCTCTGATCATCTACCTGTGGCTAAGAGACAAGCTTTAGAACACGCGTTACAGGACAGTGGAGTAAGCCATCCAGGTAATACTGAGGAACAGTGGTTGCCATTGAAATAAAATAGAATAAAAATTTTAACAACGCTCGGAACCCAGAGGAAAATGCAAAGAGGGAACATTAATAAATCAACTGTAATATTGATTTTCCTGCCTCAACAGCAAGAATAAAACATACCAGGTGAAAAGAGCCTTTCCTTTCCTCTTGGGTGCTGGTTTGGGGGAAGCTTCTCGGCCCGAGACTGAAGTTGTTAATCACCAATTGTCTGCGCTCATGAAAGCACTCAGGTGCCTGACACAGGACAAAATGCTGTGCTGCTCGGAGCTGACTGTGGAACAGCACGCAGGCCTGCCAGAGAAAACAGAAGAAATGCAGAGAGCGTTTACAAAGCTCAGAAGTCCCGGATGCTGGCAGGTGGGAGCGAGCGGGGAAAGTCACCACGCACCTTGACTGTCAGCCTGCACCTGAGTGGCTTTTGTAATAAAAAGCACACCACTGCCACACGGAATGGACCAGAAGCCTGAGCACTTGACGTAAATCAGCTTCAAGGGCCAGGCAGCAGATGCGAGGACAACAGGAACATTGTAACCTGGGCACCAACAGCAGTGACGCACAACCAGCAGCTGCAAGAAGCAGTTGAAGACCTGGCGCGATCGGCTGCCAGCAGCAGGCGGAGCACAGCCAGGACAGTGGGTCTGCGCGGCCCTCGCCACCCGGCACCAGGTCGGCTTTGGGCAGGGGTCACCAGTCTGGCACCGGAGTCGTGGATCCATTACTTCGCAGCCTGTCTCTAACACGGATGTGTCACTTCTGGAACAGCGATGGATCCCGACACCCGCGGTGCCAATCTGTGAGGCGGTGGCTCTCCCACCAGCGCGGTTCTGGGTCTCGACAGAAAATGAGTCCTGACAGCTGTACAGGGACGACCCAGTTGGTCCCATCCACAGCACATCTGGTTCCACTGTCCAAACCTGGAAGGGCGTCACTAATCTACCAGTGTGAGGTCAGTCATCAGCCGTAGCCCAGCGAGCAGGGAGCGGAGCAAGGTGCACCCAGCAGGGTGTCGGGCACAGCCACACCCCGAGCTCTGCCTGATGGCCGAACAAACCACATCGCTGTTCAGCTCTGCATTCCTGGGCCCAAGCTCCAACGGCTAAGCGGCCTGCAGACACACCGCCGGCCCTCGGCTTCACAGGACCCTACATGCACTTTCAGCTCCCCTAGAAGATCCTTTATGAACTGAGGGTGTCCGTGAGTCGGGACCTTTGCTTGTGGTAGTGGAGTGAGGGATATTTTCCACCAGAGGGATAGCTGCTACTTGTTCAAGAAATTCAAGATGCCACTGGAGCTAAGCCAGCTGCTTTTGTTTTGTTCTTTGGTTTTGGTGCTAGAGGTTGAACCCAGGTTACTCCATACTACATCCTGAGAACTTTCTTATTTGCTGTTTTGAGACAGCGTCTCATTAACTGGCTAAACTGCCAGGCTGGGCTCAAACTTGTGATTCCTCCCGCCCCAGCCTCACTCAGCGTGCTGGGGTCACAGGTGTGCACCACCACGCTCAGCTAGCCGGCTTCACTCCTGCATGCAATGACTGCGTCTCACAAACAGGACTCATCAGGCCCCTCTGCAAGACAGTCACAAGCTATCTGATCCACCCCAAATGGGTGTCAGGCTCGGGTGTGGCATTTCAGCAAGAGCCTGATAGAACGTGAACAGCTGCTTCTTGCAGGGACGGGCCTGCCTGCATCAGGAGTCCAGAACTCCACGGGTCCCTCTCCATTCGCCAGCTGCTCCAATCTGCAAGACCATCAGTCACAGAAGATTCTGCAGCTCGAAAGGGACACTAGTCATGCGACCTCTAAGAAACCAGCCCTGCCAGGCACCGTGTCATACACCTATGATCCCAGCACTCCGAGGGCATGAGGCAGGAGGATTCCAAGTTCAAGCCCAGCTTGGGAAACTTAGCAAGACCCTGTCTCAAAACTTGAGAATGGGAGTAGGAGACAAGATGGCGGACTGGTAGGTAGCAGGAGAGAGACCCTCTCTGAGAGAGACAGCTCAAATGCCAGAATAAAACACCCTGGGGAGACCCAAACAGAGAGAGATAGACTCTCACAACACAGAAAGAAACTAAAGCGCAAAAACCCGCTCGAATAAGAGGTCCTCGGGCTACTATTAGTGAAGATAAGATCGGCGAGCATGGCACCCTCCTCGAGACGCCTGAATTCCGCCCGACCTGAACAAGCGATCCGAGCCAAAGCGACTGGCTTGAGCCGCCGGAGCCCGGAGCTGAACCACCCGGCGTGCAGTTCACCGGGACCGGCACTGCACACGACCCACCCAGAGGCACCGTGAATTCCCACCGCAGCCGCGCTGAAGTCAGAGGTCGGGCAGTCCAGCAGTTCTTGGGGACACGGTGAGTGATGAGAATAAGACCCTCCCACCGGAAAGGGGAAACCAACCAGACGACATGTTGGATTTGGGCAGGACAGCCCTAACTCCATAAGGAAGTGCCTTGCTGGTTATTCCCCTCGCCGAGCGGATTGGTGGAATCTGCTTGAACTAGGCCACGCCCCTGGTGGGGACCCAGTTACTTCCCTGAGATCAGTGCACACTGACACAGTGAAGGCCTGCAAAGGTTGACTGGCCCAGAAGGGAGGAGCTAGCGCACACTGCCCGTGGGTGAACTCTAATCTCTGATAACCTATTGAAGAGGGCTAAAGCTCCTAGCCTGCGCCCTCTAGAGGAACCTTAAACAACAAGAAAAGGGTCTGGGAATT
>PVJX010006339.1:0-78581 GCA_004027295.1 Dolichotis patagonum
TTCCTTCCCCATGGCTCTCTTCCAAGGGCTGTGCTCCCACTCCCAGGTTGCACCCCAGAACCAAAGCTTCTGCCAGTCTCCTCTACCTCCTCGGTCCCTCTTCCTTCTGGGCCAAGCTTCCTACTTTGCTCTCCACTCTCCTCAGCCCCACATGTGATGAGGACCAAGGTCAGAAAGCAGAGCCTCTGGGTCCTGGCCTCACAGGCCCCAGGCGTGGGCAGCCTGAGTTTGGAGCAGCCAGCAGATTCGTTCCGCACGGCCTCCACGATCCTGGATCTGTGCTTCCCCCATCGAAGCCCACACACTCTGCCAGGTGTTTTCCCACCACATCCTCTGAGCAGATTTCCAAGAGTTCCCCCACACCAGATGTTAAACACACTGGCCGATGCTTTTCTGGCCTGGCTCCTGAGCCTCCCCCTACCCTACAATTCAATCAAAAAGACCAAAAAAAAAGTCAGAACTGGTAGAATTCTGCATGTTCCACCTGCCCTTAGAAATCCCTCTGTCTGGCTTGGCATCTCAGATTAGGTCTAATGAAGTTCATCAAATTCCAAATTTGTTGCATCTCTGGCACTGGCTAAAGCCACCAACAAGCACTTACATGAATGGTGCTTTGGACCAGAAACTAATTCCTTATGGTTTTGTTGGTGCTGGAAGAAATGGAGTCACATAGAGAAGATTAGGCTTTGAACAATGTTTTTTTAACCAGTCCTTCAGAAGACCTGGAAATTGAAGGTCAAGAGGCCACTGAAACTAATGGTCAGTGGAAAATTAGAATTAGGGAGAAGTCTTCACTGGACATGACTTGACTGGTTGTTAACAAATATCTACCTCTTATCACTAGGCGTGGACACTCTTAAGTAGCCCCAGGACATGAAAGTGGGCTCTTTGAAGCATCAGACTGAAGAGTCCATCTCAGATATACTCATAGGTCCTAAAAAATCCAGTCTTTACTGTTCTATGGATGAACCCCCATTCCTCCTCACCAGCCTGGAGGACATTTCCACTCTCATTTTTCCAGTGAGATTTCTGCTTAATGTGATGACATCTACCCAGCCTCTGTGAACTGTGGTTGCCTTCACTGAGCCATCGTACTTTCTCTGCTCTTTCTGAGAAATCCTTCTTCTGAGAAGCCATCGTACTTTCTCTGCTCTTTCTGAGAAATCCTTTCTCTGTGGGTCACTGGACTCCATGCTAAACTCCACATTCCTGCTTTCTCCAGTCCTCTGCTTCTGCCTCTGTGGGGGGTGTGTGTGTGTACTTTCCTTTTCTGATGTACTGTAGATCTTTATTGCAGGTTCTCCAGGCAGAAACAAAAAGTCCCTTGAGTCTCCACTATGCATGGTACAGGCAGCAGCCATAGCATGAAGTGTCAATTCTCTCTGCCAGCCCCCTAAGAGGCCAGAACTTGGCCACCGCTCCCTTTGCATGGCCCCTTTAGTTTCAAAGTTGAAACTAGACACTATGTCAGATGTTTCCCACACCAGCTCTTTACCTTATGAACTCACCCTTTCCCACTGTGTCTCTTGTCTAGGATCTTACCCATGTTCCCATTCATTTTCAACACAAAAAGGACAGAAGCTGATGGACCAGCCAGCTATGACCTCCTCCTGAAAGTAATGTGTCTTGTATCATTTATATATGCATCACTTGTATACATTTTCTGTAGATTTTGGATCAATTTATGTGAATCTCCAGTTACTCCGAGTCATGACTTAGGCAGAATGATTTAGGAAATAGAAGTTATAAAATCAGGAAAGAATTAAATATTTGGATGGAAAAATCAGTCATAGAAAGAAAAATGTTACTGCAACAGAGCAAAACCACTTGATGGATGTATCATTGAACTAAAGAGCTCCCTTATTGCCACCCTCCAAAAAGCACAGTTTCTAGCAGGCCAGAGCTTGGAAAATGGAGCTTGATTAACATTACTCATGGTTACTAAATTCAAGGTGTGTGAAAAGTCATACCATCACTTTACCTGGTGTGCCATCTGCACTGTCTTAGTTTAGTGAACAGTAGAAATAAACAGATTAATAAATAAAACCACCTATAGGTAAATTCATCAGTTCCCTCACATCTACAGTGATTTCAAAGGACCTGATTTTTAAATGTCCTTTGATTTATCATGGACATTTTTTGGCCATAAACTTCTCAGAGAGTGAAAGAGAGAAGTATAAACTGCTACGCAGGGTGGTTTTCCAGTCCTGTTGGGGTGGAAAGAGCTGGGGCTGGAGAGGCATTATTTACATCATGGAAGTCAAAGCTCCCACACTAGCCTTACACACGCCTAGCTCTGCCTGACTGTGTGACATTGGGCATTTTACTTAACGTCTCTAAGATAACATCTTATTTGGTAAGTGCAATCTACTGCTGAGGTTTGTAAGTTAATATTAGTCTGACTCTCAGTGCACGACAGGCATTGAGTTTTAGGATTAAGATTTACTTTTACTCTCTCATGCAGATTGTTCAATTTGGGCTGCCTTGGAGATGTTTCCCTTCACATCCATGGATACAGAGACAAGGTAGAGTCAAAGGTCCTCTGTCATCTAGAACCACATCTATGCCACCTACCAACCAGAACAGGGATTTGTCTGCAGAGCCTCCACCTGTCACTTCCATCCAAGGAGAACTCTATTGCCCTAAAGCATTAGATCCAGCAGGTCCCTCTGCTTGGCTGAGGGAGGCTATTTGTTTCAGGTGCACTACAGAGGGTCAGGAGATCTAAGAGCAGAGCCAGGCTCAGGGAAGCTGGAGGGCAACAGACAACAGAGGATAAGCTACCAGCAGGGCAAGCTGTGCTGCGTGGCCTTGATGTGTGTCTTTTACATCAGCATGTAAAGCCTTAGGAGTGGATGAATGGTATTTTGGAAAGTGAGTTGCCCCATGTCTGGGACCCAGCTAAGCAGGGTAGGTAGAAAGCTGAAGAATGTCCACCCATACAAGGCCTCTAAGTCACTTTGCTTCAAACCTGCCTCATAGGCACAGTTGTTGGCCCCAGCCCTGCCACAGGAAGCACTGAACACAAAAGAGGCAAGTTCAATGAAATTTATAAGCATTTATAGTGATGGAAACTAGGGCACCAAGTTAGACGTGCTGATGGACCCCATACTCAATTGATCCACAGTGTATTCAACAAGGGTGCATGAGGGTTGCAATGTGTGTCTGGGATGGGCTACATGCAAGGGCCAGCAGGGGAAATGGCAACCCTTCTGGTCCTCCCACTGGTCTAGAGAGGAGGACAAACTGTCATGGAATAATTCCAATACATTGTGATAAGATCATCACGGGTCAGGGGAGGTCCCGGGGCATGTGGAAGGCATCTTGTCTACTCTTCCTGAGCATCAACAGCTTTGTGTGTAAATGTGAGCGTGCATGTAAAAATAATTTCCACACAACAGTCACATGGAAAAGAATGCTAGTTGCAGCATCCTCCAACAGCAGAAATAAAATGTTTTGTCAATGTATAGCACATCATTCCAGGTAAGCTGTGTCACCATGTTCTAGTAGAAGGGCGGGAGGTGGTGTAGAGGAGGGCTGACCAGGAAGGCCTACCTTGCTCTGCCCTCCTCACCCAATTCTCCAGCATGTGACTAAAAATCTCCCATATCTGGGGTCCAGTAATGAGTTTTACTGCCTCTTTCCTCAACCAGTTTAACTCCAACCAAACTCACCCAATACAACCTATGAAACCAGACTACCCAGGACCAAATTCATCCTTCACCAATCATCTTGCTCTGATTATCTTGGGAAAGTTATTTTACTTTCCTAGTTCTCAATTTTCTTATCTCTAAAGAGGTATGATACTGCTAGTGTTTATTTCCTAGAAGCATTTTAAGAATAAATGTATTGGTGAATATAAAACACTTAGAAAAATAAGTAGCAAGAATCAAGTCTTGTTCATCACTGTTGTGTCTTCAAATCACTGTCAGCAAGAAGCTCATCATCGCAGTGGGCTCCATCTCACAGAGAGCATCAACATGGAGCATTCTCCCTGGGATGGGCTGTGTGACATAAGAGGCTGTGTTACCTCTGAACTTCAGTCCTCCACTAAGAAGCGTTCCCATACCTGGTATTGTAAGATTAAGTGATAGCTGTAATGCAGGTAGCTATACTAATAACTAAACACAGAGGGAATAATGATGTTTACACCTAATCTAACAGCTTTCACTTCTGTCCTTTAAGGAAGAGTAACACACTTTAAACAACTAGGAAATGAGTCCTCTTACTATTCCTTTTGTCTCTCAGAGACTATGAAAGAGGGCAGAACCTTCCTAGTGTTCTTTTACTAGGTCTTGCTGCTTCTGGAAGTTGGACTGGAAGCAGATGGCCCAAGATAAAGAGAACATCAATGAATCTGCAAATGCAAGAGTTGTCTCAGCACCAAGTAAGGAAAGAATGAAATTGCTCTGGGCCCTGAAGTGTGTGACTGATGTCCCCTGAGGAGACATGAGTCAAAAGAACTCAGTAGACTTGGAAGAGAGAAAAAAGAGCCTACATGGGGTGGTCTTTTGGTGAGGTGCCTGGAGGACTTCTAAGAACAGAAACATCTAAGAGTCAACATTTGGTCATTTGTGTGTCTGCAACATAACTCCCTATGTAATATTAACACTAAAGTAAAAGCCATTCTGCACTCAAGCTGTGCAGGGGAGGGATGTTCTGCACATAAAATACGGTTCAAAAAGCATGTGGCACATATTAGGTTGGAGATTCAGGAAAGTAGTGGTACATGAGGGACGTGCAGTTAATATGCACAAAGAACTCCTCCAAGAAAGCAGAGTTTCACAAGAAAAGCAAGACAGCGTCAGCCTATCCCAACCCAGGGGATATATGTGTGAGATACTGGAGAAGTGTGTGCAGAGGGGAGCACCAGTACTTTCATCTGAAAGAGGCTCAGCTGTCATCTAGCTCGTGAAGTTTTCATCCTGGTTCATGTCCCTACTTGATATCTATCTCTGCCTGGGTGTCAAATGATCCTTCAGATGAAACACAGACAAAAGAGAACTCATACTTTTTAACCCATGCACCTGACCTTGGCTTCCCTGTGTAGTGAGTAGTGTTTCCATTCACTTAGTGTCTCAACCCCTAATACAGGCGATTTCCTTGAGGAATCCTTCCAGCAGTTTCCCCAAGCTCATCAGTAAACCCTGTCACTTCCACTTCCAAACATTTCTCAAATCTATCCATATCTGCAACAGATCAGCTGCTCCCATGCTGACACCACCATCCTATCCCAAGTCACAAGGATGTCCCCTAGACAGTGGTCCCCTAGCAGTTTCCATTCTTCTCTCCCCACCCCTATCTTATCATTTCCTCCCTGATGGAATGTGGTCAACTAATCATGGTCCTGTTTTAAAAATAGTAAAATAAGAATCTTAATGTAAAATTTCTCTACTTCAAACCTGAGTTTGGAATAAAAGCCAAATTTCTTTTATCAGTGCATGCAGGATGTGATCCTCCTTGGTCCCCAACCTCATCTCCAGTCCCTCCTCCATCATCTTCACCATGCTATTCCCACCCTCACTGCCCTTCTTTCCTGTCTCAGATATTCCAAGGTTAGTACTGTCTTTGATCCCTGATAGCAGCCAATGTTTGTCCCTGAACTCTTGATCTCCAAGCATTCAACTCAAAAGCACCACTTCTAACGCAGGACATTAGGTTGATTCTTAAGCTTAGTGATACCATTACTGCACACGTTACTGATTTATTTGTCTTTGTGTTTGTTTGTCATCAGTTCTCCCAGGGTAGAACTCCATGAAAGCCCAGGCTTTGTGATCTCTGACAGTGCTATACCCAGGCACTTCCAACACTGCCTACCTCAAATGGTATACAACACATTTGAGTAATTGCCTTCATGGGTTTTACCATTACCCCACAGGCTGAAAACACTGAGTGAGGGCAAAAGATCCAGCACCAGCCCAGAAGGCTGCAGCTTCAGCAGATCTAAATTTTGAAGCCAAGGCAGGCATGCTAGTTATTAAACCAGGGCAGTGCCCTGCAGGAGAGCAGACACAGCTCTGAGTTAATATTGAGCTTAAAGCCACAGACATCAGAGCACAGATTCTACAAGCAAACACGTAAATGTTAAAGGTACTGCAAGTCAGAAGCTTAGGTTCTCCATGTCCCCTGAACATCACAATGGCATCTCATCCCAGGCCCTAACATTCAAACTGAAGCTGAAACATATCATTAACTTATTAAAATACTGGCACCAACAAAAATGGACCATTTCATCTATCAGAGATTTCTCCAGCATATGAGTTCTGTGAGCCCGTTCTTGGGTGATGGCTAGGAGGGGTTAGGCAGAGAAGCTCAGTCTCTGGAACACGTGGTGGGCATCTTTGCACAGTGCCAGCATAGTCTGCCAAGGTCATGAAGCTGAATCCTCAGTAGGGTGAAAAAATGAGGACTCAGGAGAAAGCCTCCTGCATCTCCCCAAGTGTCTACAAAATAAAGTCAGAAGCATACTCATAATTAGGCTACAAATCAGCAAAAATTAAGTAGGCAGAGTAGGTAAATTCAGCCAAAACTCACAGTAGTGAAGATAGGTATTTTGCCTCCCTTATGAAAGACTTTCTATTCAACAGTATGTTGGTTGGGTTCCCTGCTCAAACAACTAATCCAGGATTTCTTTCCAAGAGAATCACAGCACAAGTCTCCGTGCAAACCGACTCATTTCAAATAAGCTAAGTAAATAGAAATAAGTTCTCCTGAACCCGACTCCTCAGGTCTACTCATGTCACTTTTAGTTCCACTACTGTCTCAGATAAATTAATAGGTCTCCCTCCTCCCCATAGATGAAAAGTGAACACCCAAGATTCTGTCCCTAGTACTTTTTTCTATTTTTGTATTTTCCCCACCTAGTACTCATCCATCTTCAATACTATAAACCCACCCTTCCAACTGTCTTGCCTAAAAGATAAAGTTTAGCCTAACTTAATAAAAACCTTCCTTGGCCCAATTTCCCCTGAAAACCACTATTTGACCCGCTACATCACCAGACTCAGTGAGCAGCCTGTGCGCTCCTGTGACCTGCCACTCTTCAGCTCCCCACTCATCATCCTTCAAGGATTCACATTCATTTTCACAGCTCTAGTCCACAAACACATCTGCCACAAGAGCACAGAGATCTTTTGATGCCCATATTAGAACACGTCTTAGTCCTCATTCAGCACAAGTGAGTCTCAAGTCCTTCAGAGTCTGTTCAAAGATTACCTGATCTCTCCCATCATTAGCTACCTTATGCATGATTGCAAGTGTTCACTTATCTTAAGCTGTGGTCAGGATTCTGAAATTCCAGGAAGCCTAGAACATATAGGTACCTATCACAACATGGTAGGTGACTTCATTGTGTGTGACTGTCTACAAAGCAGGAACCACCTTTGTGCCCTCTGTGTAACACAAAGCATAGCTTGAAGTTGGAATTAATGGTAGATATTCATTAAATTGTTATTAAAAGAAAAATTTCTGATACTCCTGATCATAAACAATCTGTTGAACATGTGGGTGAACTTTTAGGGAACATGGTAAGACTCATTCCTGAGAGATCTTTAAAAGGAAAGAAACATTTAACTAACGCTGTAGTTAATAACTTTAAATATAAACAACTATTTATTGAGTACCCACTGTGCCAGGCAATGCAGCATTAGCAGATTTGCAGGTTGACACACCAGCTGTAGCAGGAGCTAGGGAGGAAAAAGGGCAAGTCAGGCAGGCAGGAAGCAAGCCAGGTCTGAAGTGGCTGCAGTGGCAAAGCCACTTTGTGTACACTCTGCCCCCAGATAGCTCCTGCTTCCCAAGCCAAGAGCAAGGCCAGATGGGCTAAGCAATGAATGGACACTGGTGTGTTGGTTGATAAGGTCACTGAGCTTCCCCTCAGCCTGGTCATTCAGTGGCTAATTCCTGCTCCAATCTGCCTACAATTGCTTCTTTGCAACCCCATGGCAATGAGGAAAAAGGGCTTGCTCTCAAACTTCTTTTCCATGCTTCATTTCCTTGACTCCCAGCTATGCTGACATCCAGGAAGATGCCAGAGAGCTTACATGGTGGGCCCTACATGCCCAAATGAGCTTTCAGAGTTGGCATCCTTTGTACTTTGGCCTGGCAGATAGAAAAGGCCAGCACCCAGGGATCTTGGAATACATATGACATCTTGGCAGCCACGTCTAACAGATGACAAACAAACAGCTTGCTGGGGCTGTAGAAAGTGACACAAAACTAACTGCACCATTGGTTTTAACTTTGATGCTCCTCCCAAATGCAGCCTTTCTCTCTCTTCCCTATTGCTACAAGGTCTTTGTCCTTAATGCCACCTCCATATCTTGCTTATGCCCCAGCCTGCTTGGCCTTTCTTCATCATCTGCTCTGCTGTTCCAGGGACATTTTTCTGTTCCAAACATCTCATCTCTAACAAACACAAGTACAGGGAATTAGAAGAGTAGAGGATACACTCCTGCGTGGTCAGCTTCTGTCCCATCCATGCCCCTACTGCCTAAGTAGACATAAAGATCCTGTTGGAAAAAGAGAAGGAGGTGTGCTGGAATCGCACCAGCATTTGCTGCACCAGAATTTGCTGTCATCACTGAGAGCAGCAAGAGAGAAAACATGGCTATCACTTGGCCTCAAATGCTGCAGGTTTAGATAATCTCATGATTGATCTCTCCACCCCTTTATCTTTCCTGTTGTTATTTCCTTGAATTTACTCCAGCTGGTTGAACTCTCTGGAAGTTGGTTCCTCTTCTACCTCCAGTCCAAATCAATGGGCTGGCTGGGAAAACACAACTCAGAATCATTTGTGGCCTTTCTCAGGGGATTCAGTCTTTACTGGCAGGCTCTGCACAATACAGTGCCAAGAGACTCACTACTTAAAGGCCAGGAGGTGCGGTACATGAGACTGACCTTGAGAAAGTCACAGCACCACACTTACTTAGCCATCTGTCCAACATATGAGGTTGGAGACTTCCCTTAGAATCCCATTAACATTTCTGGAGTTCAGAAGAGCAGCTAAAAATTCTCAGCCCTAAAATACTGTCAGACTCTACCCTAAAGGGGCTTTTGAGGAATAGCACCTCGAAGTCACCTGAGAAAAGAAGTGACTACTGCACTGAATTCACTAATATTGCATCCTGGGGTCTGAAGCAACATGTGTCAGAGGGAGATGACTCTCCCTAAGTTATCACTCTGTTATAAGGCAGGGAGAATCCATTGAATACCTGGTTGGAGAATCCCTAAATACACAGAGATGGCTGCAATGGGCTGCTATTAAACCAACTCCCTCATTCAGCTTAGCTACCCAAAGCACCCACATACATGCACTGTGGTTCATGAGAATTGAGAAAGAAAATAAGCCAGCTTTTCAGACATAGAAAACTAAGGAAATAAACACAGTATATACACAGGGTGAAACATTATATAGCCATTAAAAGCTATGCTGTGAAGTTGGGTATAGTAGTAAATACCTGTCACACCAATATTCTGGGAGGTTAAGGAAACTCTGCAAGATCAAGCCCAGCCTGGGCAACTTAACAACATATAGAGATTCTGTCCCAAAAGAAAATGAAAAAACAATCTGGAGACATAACTCAATACTCAGTATTAGAAAAAGATCAGTCATGCTATGACTCTCTGTTTATTGACTCCTAGTGTTAGAGTGAGTCTGCCGAGTTCAAGTCTGCAGGAGATCAAGGAACCAAATGCAAGCCAACAGGAGACATGTGGAGTTTTACAGGTTGAACAAATTGAGTCCCAGACTCACAGCCAGAAACCAGCCTGAACTTCAGTGGAACTTATGGTGCAGGTTTGCTGAGGTTATTCATTACTGCTGGCTTACTGGGATTAATCAACATGTATCTGAACGTTGCCCACTTTGTCTACCAGTAACAGCCTTGACATGGACACTTTTTTTCTTTCTTTGTCCTACAGCCTTGCTTCTACTCTCTTCCTTATCTTCAGTTTCTCTATTTTAACCACAAACCCTTTTAGATCTTCTGCCGTGAGGGTGAAATCACCATTCTGAGGGTTTATTTACTATACACAATTTTCAAGATTTTGTTTTATTTTAGATTTTGTTATATAGCCACAAATCTAGCTCACATAGTGAAAGGTGGTAAATTAAGTTACCACAGTTTGCCATTTTCTAGGATGTGTTTAATGCTATTGTCATTACTGACCCCACTTTAGCTAAGGTGGCACAATTGTTCTAACTAGTTGTTCTTCCTGGTATACCAAGACTGAGATTGCCTAGGAATCAATACAGCAGTGCCAAAGAACCAGGGGCTAGATCTAGTATTAGACAGCAACCTCTCATCCCCAATAAATTGAAGAGGTAGAATCATTCAAAAGACTAAAAACCTAAAAGCCAGCTACACCTGGAAGATATCTCAGAGAAGTAGTCATTTCATAAGAATTCTAAATACTAGCAATAAAGCTAATCATCATAAACAATTTACAAGCATCAACAAAGGAATTGAGCTATAAAAAATAGAAGATAAAAATATACTTAAACAAGGTGCAACCCCAGACTTCCAGCTCACCAAAGGCAAGCTCAGGGGAAAATAATATGAAATCAGTTGAAAATCACCCATCTAGACTCTCTGAAGTAGTAACAGAAGAAGTAACAAATCAAATGAATGAGGTGTTAGAAAAAATCAAATCAGAAATAATTTCTCAGATAACTACAGCAATGATGACCATAATGAAAGACACATTTAGTGACTCTAGAGAAGATAAACATTTTTAAAATAGAGGTGCTAAGGAAAATAATAGCAACCATGAATATCCAACACAGGAAAAAAATAGAATCCATGAGACTGACTCAAACAGATATCTAGGACATTAAAAATTCATTTGTAAGTATACACAGCAGAATGAGCCAGTGTGAGAACAGAATATCAGCTATGAAAGACAGGATTGTGGTTACCAATCATGAAAAGAAAGATTTCTTAAAAATAGCATGAAAAGTCAATCCAACAGCTGCTAGATGATGCAAAGAAGAATACTGGAAGATTGATCAGAGTCAATGAAAATGCATGCTATAGAGCAAACAACATAAAAAATCTGTTCACAGAACTAATGGCAGAAAACTTCCCAAGCAGAGAAAAAGAATTTGACATACAAATAAATGAGGCATATAGAACTCCAATTACCCATGATCACAAAAAAAATTCTACACCGAGGCACAGAGTAGTTAAGATGTCAGAAATGGAACATAAGAACAGAATTTTAAAACCTGTTACAGAAAATAAACACCTCACCTATAAAAGAAAGCTCATCAGAATTATAGCACACTTCTTACCACAAACCCTCAAATCAAGAAGAGTTTAGAGTGAAGAATTTCAAGCTGTAAACAAAACAGCCTCCAACCCAGATTGATGTATACAATACTACCTTCCAAAACTGATGGAGAAAAAAGATACTTCAGGGAGGAGATTCATGACTATCAAATTAGCACTCCAAAAATGTTCTGAAGGACATTTTAGAAAGAGATGACAAGGACTAAAACTCCATGATCCGCAACACAATGAGTCGATAAGGCAAGGCAAGCAATTAAACAGAGGGTAAAAATGGAGCCAACAACAGGAAAATAACATAACAAAGATAAGTTAATACATGTCAGTTATAGCCATCAATATTAATGGTCTCAATTCACCAATCAAAAGAAATAGACTGGTAGATTATTTCAAGAAGCAAGCTGCAACAATATGTTGCAATATGTTGCAATTCACCAATCAAAAGAAATAGACTGGTAGACTATTTCAAGAAGCAAGCTGCAACAATATGTTGCATACAAGAAAAACATACAATTCAAAAATAAATTCATAGACTGAAAATCAATGGATGGGAAACAATGCTCCCCATTACAAGAACCCAGAAGAAAGCAGGGGTAGCTATTCTATTGGCAGATGAATTGTATTTCAAGGCTACTCATTAAAAGAGAAGTTCACTGCATCTGTGTAAAGGGAATAATCCAAGAGAATGAGATTATATATATATATATATATATATATATATATATATATATATATATCAAATACATGCCCACTCAACTATATAAAACAAACATTAATAGACATGCAAAATCAAGTAAGCAATAATATAAATGTAATGCAGGACATTAATACCATACTGTCACAAATAGATCAACTAGATTTTAAAAATCAGCAGTGATGTATCAGAACTGAATGAAACTTATGAACAAATGGACTTGGGAGACTACACAAATTTACTACAGATTGTTTTACTCCACAACATCAGAATGTTCTCTGACCACATGTTATCTCATAGAACATGCTTAAGTAAATGCAAAGGAATTGAAATTATCTCATGTATATTATCAGACCATAGTGCAATGAAATTGGAAGTTAATGGCAAAAAAACCCACAAGAAATTCATAAACACATGGAAATTTAAAAAAAACCTTATGAAAAACTAATGAGTCACAGATGAAACTGAAACAGAAATTACATAGCTTCTACAATTAAAAAATAACATCAGTACAGCATACCAGAACTTATGGGATGCAATGAAAGCAGTCCTATGAGAGAAATTTATAGCAGTGAATTCCCATATCAGAAAAACAGAAAGGACTCAAATAAACAACCTTGAATTAAAACTCAAGCTTCTAGAAAAATAAGAATAAGTCAAGCCCAAAGCTCACATGAGAGAAAAAATTGTAAAGATCTACATATGTTGTTCTATATATGCAAATTAATGCTAAGAAAATAATACAAAGAATAAATGAATCAAAGAGTTGGTTCTTTGAAAGATTAAATAAAATTGACAAACTTTTAGCTAGCTTTATCAACAAAAAAATGAATTAAAAGACTCATATCCATTAAATTAGGAATGAAAAGGCTAAAGTCACAAGTGCTCCTGAAAAAATCCAGAAAATCATTAGTACCTACTTTGAGAATCTACATTCTCAAAGATGAAAAATGCAGGAAAAATGGACAGATTTCTAGATACATATGAATTATCAAAGCTGAATCAAGAAGTTATAAAAATTCTAAATAAACCATTATCAATCAAATTGAACATGTAAATAACAATCTACCAACCAAAAAAAAGGCCAGGCCCTGATGGATTCACTGCTAAATTCTACAAGAAATATAGAGAAGGCCTTATGCCATTACTTCTCAAACTCTTTAATGAGATTTAAAGGGAAGTAATATTCCCAGATTCATTCATGAAAGTAAGCATTACCCTAATACCAAAACCAGAGAAGGTTCTATCCAAAAAAGAGAACTATAGGCCAGTCTCCCTAATGAACATATATGCAAAAATCCTCAGTAAGATACAAAAAGAATTGAGCAAATCCTTAAAAAGTATACACCATGACCAAGTAGGATTCATTCTAGGGATGCAATGTGGTTCTACATATGCAAATTACAGTAATACAGCCAAGGATAAAAATTGTATGATCACCCCAATAGATGCAAAAAAAAAAATGTTTGACAAAGTCCAGCACCCATTAATGATAAAAAATAACCTACAGAAAATTGGAATAGATAGTCTTTATCTCAATATGATACAACCCATCTATGACAAACCAACAGCCAAAATCATACCAAATGAACAAAAAAAGAAAGCTTTCACTCTAAAATCAGGAACGAGACAAGGAAGTCTGCTGTCACCACACTTATTCAATGTAATTCTGGAAACACTAACCAGAGCAATTAGACAAGAGAAAGAAATAAAAGGAACGAAGATAGGAAAGGAAGAAGTGAAATTATCATTATTTGAAGGTGACAGGTTACCCTACACAGAAGACCTCCAAAACTCCACCAGAAGATTCTAGATTTAATAGCCAAATTCAGTAGTGTAGCTAGACACAAAGTCAGCACTCAAAAATCAATAACATTACTGTACACAAATAACAAACTCAAAGAGAGAGAGAAATTCAGGGAACTACACCTTTCACAATAGTGTCAAAAAAATTAAGTATCTAGGAATCAATCTAATGAAGGAAGTAAAAGAACTTTACATTGAAAACTACAGTACTGTGAAAAAGGAGATTAAGGAGGATATCAGAAAATGGAAAGAGATCATTTGTTCTTGGGTAAGAATCAGTATAGTGAAAATGGCCATACTTCCAATTATAGAGATGCAATGCAATCCCAATCAAAATATTTAATAGCATATTTCACAGTATGATAGGAAGCAATCCAAAAATTCATTTGGAACCAGAGGAGACCTAGAGTTTCAAAAGCAGTTCTGGGCAACACAGGTTAGGCCAGAGACATCAAAATCCCTGACCTGAAATTATACTATAAAGCTGCTGTGGTAGAATGGTAAAAACAGAATAGTACTGGAAAAAAAAAACAGATCGAGGATCAATGGAACAGATTAGAAGATGCAGAAATGATTCTAAACACACTCAGCCACTTTATAGATGAAAAAATACTCATCACTGGTTGTTCAAGAGATGCAAATTAAAGCAATACTGAGACTCCATCTCATTCCAGAAAGAATGGCTATTTTCAAGAAAAGAATCAATAGTAAACACTGGTGGTGTTGTGGGGGGAAAGGAACCCTTCTTCACTGGTTAGAGTGTGAGCTGGTGCAACTACTGTGGAAATCAGTATAAAGATTCTGTGAAAAACTAAAACTAGAGGTTTCATTCAATCCAAACATTCCCCTTTTTGGTATCTTCCTGAAAGAATTAAAAGCATGATACCACAGTGATACATACACACTCATGTTTATGGTAGCAGTTTCTAATAGCTAAATCTCGGAAACAACTCAAACACCCATCAACCAATAAATGGACAAGGAAAATGTAGTTTTTCCGTAATAGAATACTACTCTGCCATAAAGAAGGCTAAATTTGAGACATTTCTAGCTAAATGGATATACCTTGAGATAGTATTCTGAAGTGAAATAAATCAGACACACATGTTAAATATTGCATTGTTTCTCTGGTTTGAGAAACTGAAAATGTAAATAAGGACCAAAATGTATAACAGATATTGGGTAATGGAAACAACATAATGAAATGAGAATGGGAGCAAGGAAAGAGGAAAGAAAAGAAGAAAGACTAGAAAGCTTCAAGAAAGAAAGACTAGAAAGAAAAATTAAAACAAAGCTTTTGTTAATAAGCAGGGGAAGTAGAATTAAGGCAGGGGGGAGAGGAATGAGAAAAACATTTTAAAAAGCAAGGTATCTTGTATAGGTACAAATTCCGTATGATGAATGTTATCTAAAATGCACCAATGAAATAAAAATATAAAACAAGAAAAGATCGAGCCCTGCCTGGGCAACTTAGCAACTTAGAAAGACTCTGTTGCAAAAAGGAAAAAAGAAAAAAAAAGATCTGGTGATATAGCTCAGTACCCAATGCTGGAAACAAATCAATCATGTTGTGACCTCTGTTTATTGAGACTGTGTGGAACCTCATTTCCGTATACTACTCTTAGGGTGGGCATTAATATACCCTGGTATGGACTGTATATACAAAATGGATCTACCACATAATTTATGGGGGATTTTTGCCTCTGTGATAATATTACATTTGTTTAGAATCAAAATATTCAGCATCAATCTACTCTGGTTACTTATAAGAGCGAGAAATTAAACTTGAATGCCTCAATGTGATGAAATAGTATAATCCTGTAAAAGCAGGGACATTCTCTAGGAGCTTCAAGAAGCCAGAAGGGGGGGTATAGAAAAACCCAACATGATAAGCATGATACAGCTTAATTTTTACAAAACAGAGGAAAATATAAACATGTTCATATTTTTTATATTTAGTTTGCTTAGATTTGATTCATAAGTGCCCCCAACTATACTGGTTACCTGAATGGTAAGGGTGGTGGTGAAGGAAGTATTTGCAGATGACAGTCCGGTGTATGGAGGAACACGCTTATACTTTATATATAATAATAATAATAATAATAATAATAATGGGATAAATAATATCAAGGTAAATGGTATTTCAATGAAGTTTATATCTTGCATGTATTATGTATATATATGTACACATAAACTTTACTGATTTTGTATGCATGAAGTTCATTTTGCATATATATTATTTAAACTTTATTGAGGCATTTTTACATTACATAAAATTTGCCCACTCTACTGTTTAATTCAGGCTTTTAACTAATCTACTCAGTGATATAATCATTAATGTAACCTAGTTTTAGAATGTACTCACCACCCTCGTTAGAGCCCTAAGTCCATTTAATCTCTGTTCCTAAACCCAGTATCAGGCAACTTCTAACTTAATTTCTATATCTACAGATTTGTCTCTTCCTGACATACATATAAATAACATCATACATAAAGAGATTTTTTTTCTGTCTGGTTTTTTTTGTCATATTTGTAAAGATTCATTTGTGTTGCAGCATTTTATCAGTAATTCATTCTCTTTCTCTGTTGAATAGTGTACTATCATATGTATATGCCATAGTTTTAGATTCACTAGCTAATACTTAGGTTTTTCCATTCCTGCCTACTATAAAATGCTGCTATGAACATTCATGTACAAGTCCTTTAGTGTTGTACTTTATAAATCACATGGTGAATATGTTATCCAGCCAAAAAAATTTAATATTGCAGGACACCTGTTAAATAGCATGTATAAGCAATCTTATTTTAAAAAGTAGAAACATACTCTGTGTGCCTGTACACACAAGATTTTATTCTGTTAAATAATCAAATAACTACATAAAAAGATTAGAGGGCAAAAAACTAAAATGTTAACAGTGTTGTCTCTGAGTGAAGGGATGGATGATGGATAATTTATCTGTTTGTATGCTTTTCTGTATTTCACTGAATATAAATTACTTTTGTAATCAGAAAAAAGCACACCATTATCAGGAGAAAGAAACGTCCTTCCCATTCAGTTTCTCCAGGGTCTTTACCTCTCTGTTACAGAAAGATATCTTCACAATAGTCTACAAATGGAAGGAAAGATGCAGCCCTCCTCACGTCTGTCTGTATGATGCTGGTCATGGCATCCAGAAAACTGCAGATTCCCAATAAATATCAGTCAATTGTGGAGACCTCGAGATTAGTATCCATAGCAACCTGAGGAGGGCATGACACTGTGTGTGCATTGCCTCAGCATGGAGATGGCCCAGCGGGCAGGACATAGGGCTCAGTCTGCCCAAGGTTGCTGGAGGACCATGGTATTTTGCTACATGGCAAAGGGGTCAGGCTTCCCAAGGATCAGAGACTGACAGCTCCCTGAACAATGGATCACTTAAAATCCTACTGATAATGTTGATTGTAGTGTTCCCTTAGCTTCCATTTTTATTTACACATTTGCAAACAAATCTGGTATTTTAACATCATTTAAGAGCTATATAGTTTTCTTCTATGCGTAAAATTTCATCATACTGCTTCCTAATTATTCACCTCTCTATTACAGACCCCTCCCTTATATTTAAAGGACCTAGAACAAGTGAATAATTAGAAACCTATCTCTCACATATCCAAAGATATTCAAGTTATAAACCAAGCTAACATGCTGCTAAATAAAATATGTTCTGTCCTCCTACCTGATTAAATATATCTTTGGAATAATCTACAGTAATACTTGAAGAGCTCAGGCTCCTTGGAATTGTGAATCTGATCATGTGGGGCTAGAGATTTGATCCCTAGCCTGCTACCCTTCTCTCTGACGCCATCTGCATCCCACAGCAAAAGGGGCCTCACATGCGTGTTTGTGCACACTCAGCCTGCAGCCCACCTTCCCTTAACCACCCCTCTCTCACACTCTACAGCTTCAAACACTACTCTCTTGGTCATCTCTAGGGCTAAGCAGTGTACCTTCCTGTACTTCAGGCCTCCCTTAGTAGAATGGGCAACAAATAGGCCTCTGCATGCCATGGAGGTACCCCAAAAGCTGTCTTGGTAACATACTCTGGTTTAGGCAACTAAAACACTGTACACAGGGGAAGTGAGGCACAGGCTCCTGACGGTCTCTTTCCATAACTCTAGGCTTTCTGGAAGCTGAAAAAGAATGCTGAAATGTGAGCAGCTCCTCTTGCACAGGACTAAGGAATACCGGTCTATATTCTCACTAGACTGGAGTTCTCAACCTTAGTACTTTTCAGTTTTAGAATGGACTATTCCCTCCATTGTAACAAACAAACATGTCTCCACAAATGTCTTCTGGGAGATGACTATGATGTAAACCACAGCACTGGACCATGAGGCTCTAGAAAACAGAATATGTAACTGCCTCACTGAATAGTAAAGAGCTTGTACAAAGTGGATACCCAAAAGGTGTTTGAAGGCTGAAATAATGAAACAATATGAACTCATGATTTTTAAGGCATTCTTGAACCACCTTGCTCTCCTGCTGAGGATTATTAAATATTTACAACAAAGAGCATCAAAACAAACTCAGAGTAGCTCTTGCCATGGGGGTATAAATGATGCACAATAGGGGGGTATGAATACTGTCACCCATCCGCAACCCTATCATGAGACAGGTCAGTCTGCCTGGTAGTATACTAGGTACAATGCTGAGTTAACCTGAAGAGGTTCCTTAAGACATGTCATAAGCCCATATCTCTTTGCCAAATCTGCCTGGATTAGACACTTCTATAAGCCCAGGCTGGAACACTGTGGAGCCTCGCACGTTTCTTAAACAAATCCAAATATGAGACACGATGAAGGATGCAACATGCGTGGCAGGAGACCCGTCACAATACGACTGTCATTTGCTCTTTTACTTTTACCAATGGGATTTGCAAACGCTGTTCATGCTGAATCTCTGCAATCAGACAGTAATGCTGAACACATAAAGTCCATGATTCTTCCCCATGGCAAGCCAGCAGCCCTGGCTAAATTTCTTAACACTAGATGAAGCCCACTTTGTATGCTTTCCACATTCCTAACACCCAAGTACACATGGTTGCATCTAATTTGGTTTAAGCCAGCAATCTTGGGACAGTCAGTGACACCTGCATGAAGAAATAGGCTTCTGACAGGCTCCAGCGCTTGTATCAAAGTGCTCAACTGGAAGATTCTTGGGCACCAAAGAATCCATCTTGGATTTTAGATTCTGCTTATGCCTTGATTTCCTCTAGACCATCAGGTGTGGAAATGTGATCCTGGGACACCTAGTGGCCCCAAAGATTCAAAAGATGCATTTGTAAAACATGACATATGTATTGCATCATTCTTGTTCCCTTGTAGGTATCACAGGCAGAGTTGTTGGAAGGCTTCCTAGCAGGGGATAGCATTATCACTCCATGTGCAATTGAGTTTTTACATTTTTCTCAGTTTTAATTTCAAAGCCAGTAAACATAAGTGGATATAAACATAAATTCTTTAGCACTTCAATACTGTTTTAACTATATAAAGGGGCATAACACTGAAAAGTTTGAGAATCCCTGTCCTAGATCAATGATTCTGATCAACTTCTACCTGAGAGAAAGGAAAGAAAAACATTTGGAAGACCTTTCTGTGAGGTAGAGTAAGTTATTGAGTGTAAAAATAAGTACGTTTTCAGTCTTATAACAGGAGTGTCACCGTGACATTTTAACTGTAAAATGTTCTCTAGGTTCTTCAAGGTAGGAAAAAACAGGTCTAAGAAAAATTGGAAGGCACTGATATTTGCAAAAGAAAGCAACATATCATAGATAACGTGCTGTTTGTTTGGAGGTTCACCTATTATTTGATTTATGCTTTGAGTAGTCTCACCTCACCACACTCAAACTGTCCAAAAGTTGGCTCCACTTGTTTGCATTTCTGAACATGTCAAAATCATGCAAAAATAACTAGGAGAGCGACCAACAGCACATTCATATTGCTTGTAAAAAGAGAGAGCATGCGAAGCTTATAATTCTACTATCAGCAGTAATGACGGGGTTATCAATGGATTTCAAATACTCATGCTATTAAATCAGGGTACAATTTTCAACAGCAAGCATTTTCTTTTTACATGTAATCATCGTTGACCAAAAAAAAAAAAATTAGACGGAAGACCCCATTCACTCCAACTCTGCCACCAATTTTTCAATCACTTTTGATTTATCCTTTAAAATTTCTTCACCCCTCATGTAATACAGTTATTGTCCCCACATCAATGCCAAGACATTCTGAACAAATGTTATCCTTCATATTCTTAGCATATCAGAAGCATCACAGGACAATTCTTTCCATCCTTCAGATAGAACAACAGGAAGATGAAGTTTATCTTCCCAAACCTACATGGCCCATTGGGGTCCAAATCAAAACCAAGCTGCTTCTCACTCATACTAGAGCAGTTATTCTTCTCTTCTTGCTTGAAGATGCACAGGCTAGAAGCTAGGGCTGTGTGTGGGAGGGGTGGACCTCTGTACTGAGGATGTACTAGAGACCCTTGGAGGAAAAGAGATCTGGTTCTTTGCAACAATCGTTTTCTACAAATTTTCTTCCCCAGCCTATGTATGGGTGTGGACTTTCTTAATTAAAATAGTATTAGTAACAGATAATAACAGTAATGTACATAGCATGTCAACAAGAGAAGTTTTACCAGTTCAAGCCTGGGGCAGCTAAATAATAGAACATGAGCCTCCATCCTAAGCCTAGCCCCTTCTCCACAGTCTGCTTCCATCTTCTATGTTATAAATAATTCAGAGCTTTCTTTCTTCTTAAATATCACAAAACCAAGTCAGAATCTTTATGTGAAGAATTCTTCTGTGTCCCTCTCTCCCTCCTCCTCTCCCTCCCTTGCCAGCCCATGCGACTCCCTGGAGAACGACCCTCAAGTTCTAACATTTATTCTTTGACATTTCAGACTATTTGTTAGGCAGAGCTGCCTTCTTGAGATCAAAGCTGGAAAATCTCATAGAGAACTCCCACTTGGCCCTGTTCAACTATGACCAAGAGGCTCTATTAACCCCCAAGCATCTGCCTCCTTTGTCATCCGAAGAAATTCACTGAACTCTACCCCAAATGTAGCCATCCCTTTCACTTTTCCACCTGATTGGCCAACATATTCAGCAGAGAGGGACCCAACAACCACAAGATGCCATCTACCAAGAGACAGTAGTGAGCCATGGGGACATTGCACTGGGGCAGTATTTCTCCAAGTAGAGTATTTTATACAGGGATCAGCAAGCCCTTTACCAGATACTCAACAAATATGGATCAAGGAAAGATAACTTACCGCAAGTGATTTTGCTAGTAGTAGTGCTGAGACTGGGCTCCAGGTCTTCATCCTGTGTGCTATCACTGGACGATGTCACCTCCACCAGTCTGGAGGGTGGCTGGGTTTAGTGCAGCATGTATAAGCTCTGATGTGAAGACTTACCGTTCTCTTCTAAGATCCCACAGTGAAAATCGCTGCTCTTCACTGGAGCCACTACCCGCCAGCACCCAGAATCTTTTCTGCCTCTTTGGGGAGAGCAGAAGTGAGGGACTAAGCCTACAACTAGGGAGAGGTTGTGGGTGTGTTTGTTGCTTGATATACGAAAGTGAGTGGCTTAGGGAACATCCTGCTTAGTCCTTCTTTGAAAGCTTCTGAATCACACAATAACCACAATGACCAGTATTTCCTAAAGTGTGTGTGCTGAGTCTATTAATAGGTATTAAGTGAAGAATGTTCCATTTAAATTAGAGAAGTAGTAGAATGAAAGGTTTATTACAATAGGGCTTCTCAAAGTCTTTCCTATCTAATACAAATTGAGAATCTCTAAGAGTCGGTACCCAAGGCAACATTCCCCAAGGTTATGTGATAGACCCTTAGCATCTCATAGACCAAAGGGGAACAGGGCTGTAGTCAATGAAGAAGGGAACACTTGACCTTCACATCATTTATCTAATAACTGCTGTAAGAGAGAAAGATCTTCCTGCAACTTGGGGATTTCAAATTAAGAGAGAACTGCAGTAACTGAAGCTTTGGCCAGAAAACTGACCCATTTGTGCGGAATAACAGTAGGTGAAGTGATTGACTTAATAAAATTATTAAGATAGGAGAGCTGCCATTCTGCAAAGGCCAAGTGGGACGATTTGGGTCTTCTGGGTTGCCCATTTGGCTTCAGAGGCCCTGAGCAGCAACTGTTTCTTATTGTAGCATGAAATGCCAAATTAACAGCCATAAAAATGGAACAATTCTGAGACATTTAAATATGGACTCAAAATTTAAATTCTCCCAGGAAAGACATTCGCAGAATATGTTCTGTATTGGTGGGACCTCCCTGCTTCCCACTGACTGTGGGAAAGAACAGATTCAAGTTGTCACTGGCCGGTTCTATATCTGGCCTCCTTGGAAGCAAAAGGCCTGGGTGCTGTGGCCCTCACGTGAGAGCTTCCTTGTTCCTACATCCACCTTCTTGACCAGGTTGAGTTTTCAGAGATAACACCCATGACAAAAGTTTCTTTGAAACTTACTCTCATGTCCTCTTATTCTCTGTTAACTGCAGGAGAATACTGATACTTTGTTGTACATGTAATTCATAGGCTGGACTTAATAAGCATTCTGGAATTTTCTTCCTTCCTAAGATTGTAGGATGACCCCAGAGGAGGCACTTATCTTGGTTAGTCATGGGACACAGATGTGAGGGCACAGAGTTTGGTCTTGCCTGGACAAGGGCAACAGGAGAGCAGCTCTGGGAGATGACCTGTCTTACTAGTGCTGAGAAAGACTGGAAGTATGCAAGCTTCTTCCATAGGTTCAGGGGTCTCCTGTCACTGAGGCTAAATCCTTTCAACTTCAGACTCCATGGATACTCCATGTCATGTGCTGCTGACACCTTCATGAACCTGACTGTTAAGTAAATGTTTCCCTAGGCCTATGCAGAATGTAAGGACCATGTCACATCCCTCTAAGAGCACATGTGGCCCCTTTCCCTAGCCCCACTCGCTCTCCTTTCCCAGGGGTCAGGATTCTTGGATTTTTGGCCAAAAGCCGCCACAAGCTTTTCAGAGTAAAGAACATTACAACACATCACAAGGGCCCTAGCAGAAAGAATCCAGTGTGAGCTTCAGAGTAAGCAAACAGGTGGTACTTCACAACTCTGCCAAAGAAGTATCACTGGAGCATATGTGACAGCAGTGAAGTCACCTTACCATTTACCAGGCTAAGTCTTTGTCTTTCTCATTGTAGAATAAACTTGGGGACAAGGGCTGGGAGAGAATGTGTCTTTTTAAGGGAAATAGGCCACTTGCTCCACCAAGGTCCGCTGAGACAGAAGCGGGCTTCATTTCGCTCCCATGGTAACAGCAGGCAGGCGGCACAAAGGGAGGGAGCAGAGCCACAAAGACTGACTGGTTGTCACTGTTGGCTACTGAGGCATCCAGCATTACTTACCACTGTCAGCCCTGGTGGTATTTTCTGAACTGACATGCTGCTCTGTCCTTCCAGCTCTGATGAAGCCACAAGTCAGGGACAGCAGTCCTGGCTTTGGGCAGCCTCGCTTCTTGCCTTTCAAACCCGCTTCATGCCTAAGCAGGGAGCTCTGACCTCTCCTCCTCTGAACTCGTGACATTACTTGGCTTTTCTTTTGGGAATGAAATGAGAACAGATCAGTGCCCTCAGCAAAGCCAAGCTCCGTTCTTATGTATACTACATAAATCTCTCTGTATCCTTAGCCAAAACAAAGCCATGTTAGCCTGCAACAGAGGTGCAGCCTTCAGAGGCTCCTTTTGGCAGAGAGTCATGGGGGACATGGATCCTAAGAAACCCAGCAGGAAGTGCAAACACCCCCTGTTCTGCAGGCATGAAAATACCACAAGAGCTCTCAGCTACATCTCCCGACAACTCAGGCTGTTCTTTTGGGAAATGGTGCCTGTTTTTATAGCTCAAAATGTTCCAAGTTCCTTCACAAATAAGACCCATCCAGAGCCTTCTAACAATGTGAGCCACCAGCCTCATGTACAGCCCCACAGAATCTGTGCTCCACAGAGATTCTCCTGCCTGTCTTGCTTCCTTCTCTCACAGGAGCTAAGCAAAGGCTTCAGCCCAAATATCTCCCTCATCCTCTCCATCCTTACTGTTTCTCACACAAGAGCATTCAGAATACTGGGAGGCTAAGAGTAGTGGGAAAGGAAGACTGAAATGTCCCAAGCGCATTTTGTGTTGGAATTTTGTGTTAGGAAAAGTGTCACATGAAGAGGGTCAAAAATGCAGAGAGGTATTTGGATTTACCACTCATGCAGAAATCTCTCCGGGTAAGCCAAGCTTTAAGCAAAAGGGAAGCCAGGTCACTCCACCAACATTTCATCCACTTGAGTTGGAAGAACTTAGACTAACATCCCACCCAAATGGACTTCAGATGTAATTTGAGATGTAATTTCAGAACCACCCAAAGAGCAGCTAATTGACCTTACTTGCTACTAGCACTTCTGCAACTTACTTGTGAGTTCAAATAGGTTGAAGAAGCACTCCTATTTACCTTGGAAAATGTATTGTCAAATCTAAGCTGAAGTTTCTCTGGGCAGTGGGAGGTACAGTGAGTGGTGACAGTAGGATTTCTAGAGGCAAAATGCATAACCAGAGCTGTTCAAGGAAACTCTGGACTGCAAGCAACCACGCCCACTTTGAACAGCATTAAGTGAGTGGGAAAGGTGCAAGTAGACATAGCAAGGACAGGAAGGAGTGAAACTCTGGGCCTTTGCTAGGCAACCCAGAATCTAGTCAGGCTCCCCACTGTGCTGCAACCTCCTCAGTCCTCTGCTTTCCTGCTGGAGTCCTCCCCTGGTCTTTTGCAGAGTAGTATCACTCTAGCCCATCCTCTCCCTCCTGTACCCTCCCAGCCATCCTCATTTCATTGTTGCTTTCACAGTCACGCTGGTAGCATTGTGCAAGTCTAGCCCTAACCACTGGTGTCTGCAAACACTGAAGCACAAGACCCCAGCTCTTCGCCTAATCCCTGTCAGGCTTAGCTCAGAAATCTACACAACAGTGAGTTTGTCCTACATTGATCAGCTCACCTCTGTGTCCTCTCGGCAGTATCAAATCCTCCCCAGCTGCTTCACTATTGTGTCTGAGATGCTAGATCCTTTGCTTAAGCCAGCCTTGACCTGAGGGAGCTGAGCTGAGTGGTGGAGGTGTCACAGCCCACACTGTGCTACTGTTGGTCACACCTGTGGCTGAGGAGGTGGAGGTGAGAACTTGGCTGCAGAAAGGAATTCTCACATGAGAGGGCCAGGAATGGGGAGGCCAGAGGCCAGCTTGGCTTTCAGGTTGAGTCTGCTTACCATCCATCTTTGCATGGGTGAGAACCACATGACTCACCGCTGGCACACCAGGAGGTCTCCAAGGTGTCATGAAGAAAGGTTAAATAGAGGTGGATGAGGATTTTTTCCACCAGCTCCTTGTTTGATATTGCTTGTACTTGTCCACACTGAGGCAGCCTAATTGACTATCCTTATGATCAGATTTTCTCATCCAGTAGGTTCCCCCCCAAGGCCAAAGATGCCATGACTATTAGAAAATCTTTCACGCTACAAGCCAGGTGATGAGTTTTAGATCTAAGACCAGCCACACCTCCAGGCACCCAGAGTCAGCAAATGCTAGAATGAATGAGAAGAGAACATGATGGATGTTCTTTTCTAGAAAGTCTTTAACATCCTCCTCCTCAGGTGGTTCCAGAAGGAACTTTGGGATGAGGCTTTCCTTATCCCCAAAGCCCCTGAAAGACTTCTCTTTCCACCTGGAGGTGGAGCGTGGGGCTAGGACTGTGCAGCCCTATAGGAGAGAGCGGAGCTCCTTTGTGAAGCAATAGAGGGATGGAGGCAGGCAGAGCCCCAGGTCCAACCTGGCGCTGTCAGTCACAGCTCGGAAAGCCCAACCTCATTACTGAATCTTTCTGAGCCTCAGCTTTCCTGTGGGGGGGGGTGTGCCTGGTTCTGGGTAGATATTTCCTATGATAGATATAATACATTTTTACTGCTGGTGTAGCAGGTGATGCAGTCAAGTTGGCATTGTTCCTCGGCTGGGCACAAGTCTGTGGTGTGCCCTGTGCCTACTCTCCTGCCTCAGACATCTGATAGGGGGATAGATGTCATGGCATCTCAACACCTAGAGGAACCCCTGGAAAGCAAAAGCCAAGAGACAAACATACATTCCAAACACAAAATTGCCTCTGCCCTGTAATCTTCTGCTGTTTCCCTGCCATCTGCTGCTCAGCCTTCTGCTTTGATTTCAGACCTTTACAGCTCTCTGCAGGTCCTCTCTCTCGGCTCAAGGCCCTGCCTTATACTCTATAGATAAATGGAAGCTGCCAGACAAGAACTCCCCTTCTTATGGGCAAACCTCTCGAGAATCCATGCACCCATCTTTTTCTCTTGGCACCTGCTGAATCACAAGAGCACTTATCCCTCCACCCAGACTAATGCTGACCATTCTTCTGAGCTGGGGATGATTTTACTTTTTCAGGGGCTATTTCTATTCTACCCATTAGTTATTTTGCATCAGCAGGCCCTATGCGACAGAACAAAATGAAACTAAAAGCTCTCTCACACTGAAAATCAAAATTTCTCCCCTTGAAACATGCATTCCCTCTACCATAGTCTCAAGGACAGTCCCAACTCTCAGGAATCCATGTTCCAAACCAGACTCTCTGGAGCCACTGAGAGCAGCAAGAATTGCAGAGCTGGGACACACCCCGCCCCAGCCAGGTTGGAGGGCAGGAGCAGCTATTGTCAAATTACAGATAGAGTGAAGGTAAGCTGAAATGCACAAACCTAGCCTGACTAGTTCCCAGTTGGACTGCCCTGTGACCTCACTCTTGCCTCATTCTTCATTTCCTGAGTGACCAAACTCACCCAGCATCTCTCCCCTAGCCTTCCTACTTCTTATCTCCTTCGCAAAGTAGTCTTTCCTCCTAAAAGCAAGAGTGGAAGGCACAGAGGTATTTCAACCTTTTGGCTGTGTCAGGGCCCAGGGCCCAAGGTGGTCAGCTTTTCTAACTTGTCTCTCTATAGGATCCCCAGACTATTTGTCACCATTCTTTCAGCCTACATAACACTTGTCAAGACGTGTGTGTGTATGTGTGTGTACGTGTGAAGTCTCCCTGAATGATCATGAGATAGACCTGTAATCTCAGAGCCCCACCTTTCTTTAGTCAGGGTCACATTCCTAAGACCCACAGAAAAGATGCAAAATCTCCATCCCAAGGAGAACCCCCCTGACTTGCTGACCCAGTAGAGATAAATGATCCTCCATTCCAGATCCCTCTACACATCAGCTCTAAAGAGAAGATCTCTGCAAATCTTAGCTTCTCAGATCACAGAAAAGTCCTCCAGGCACCAAAAGAATATGAATCACAGTGGCCCTAGTAATATCCCCAGGAGTCAGGTTCGAATTTTTCTTCTGCCTCTCATGCTGTGTGACCTTGGGCAAATCATTCAAACTCTCTGAGTCTTTATTTACTTCTCAATAAGATGAGGAAGCGCTTCACTATATGACCCTGACCCATCTAGAGGAGGCTCAGTGAAAGTAACCGATAGAAATGATTATAAACACGTTTGCAGACAGAACTGAACTAAGAAATTTCTTTAAAGGAATAATAACAAAGCAGGAAACAAATGTGGGGAGCCTGGAATTACTTTATCTTTAATATTCTTTGAAAATTTCCAAATAAGAGGTCTGATCCAGTTGTTTCATTAGAAAATAAAGTGTTTATTAAGAAACTATACACTGAACACTCCTATAAGTCTCTGTGGAAACACAACGCCCCATTGTCAGAGCACAAGGTGAAGAAAATGGCAGAATAAAAGATGCTGGGATGAATGGAGCCTGGGAGGCTGGAAATGAGGTAATGATTTACAATAATTAAAAAAACATCATCCTCAAGCTTACTCCTTAAAGCCACACTCAGGAGGAGGCCTTGGACCACGGGGCAGCAGGGTATGCTGGGGAAGAGCCTGGTGTGGTGCAGTGGGGAGCAGGATAAGGAGCTGGGCAGAGCTAATGCATAATTGGAGGCCCTGAAGAAAACCTGAACCCCAAGCAATACTCTCAAAAACTCAAGAGTCCTGGGAGGTCACCCCAGATACTGACCAAAAACTTGGAAAGCTTCCTGGTTTCAAATCCCAGAGAGGCATCTGCAGAATCAGACTGGAAACCATCCACAGGAGCCAGGGAGGAAACCCTTAAGTGGGATTCTTAATTCCCTGGGAAATTAACTAAAAACATAGGATCCATTTTCAATTGCTGTTTGACAAACTCCAAAACACACCAGCTCTAGACAACTGCAGTTTTGTCTCAAGAACTGCCCGTGGGGTGCTCCCTGGTCCTTGTTCTTCATCATCAAGGGCTAGCTGAGGCTGCCTTTTCACAACAGAAACTTGTATGGGTGCGCGGAAAGCTGGATTAAGCCAGAAGCCCGCTCAGCCAGAGTGGCCCACAAATGTGCCTTTCCTATCAAGCAAGGGACAGTCATCCCCTCCCCCCTCCCCCACAGGTCAAGTTGAAAGTGGGGGAAACAGAGCCCCTCTTTGGGAGAGGGTGGCTATGGAGTAAGGCATGAGTCAAAGCAAGCAAAGTAAACACACAGATTGACCAGAGAACAGGATGACACTTCCACTGGTGCCAGCCATGAGAAGGGCTGGAGGAGGCCAATGTCTACTTTTCTTCCCCTTCAGTTCATCTTGACCTTGAAATGGTGATTCCATTGAGTTCCACAAGTTCTCAGAGTCAAGAATAAGTGGAAGTGGGAGAAGAGAGCCAATCCCAGGATCATGGACTAGCAGGAAGGGCCTTGTTCCCTGATTCCCTCGGTCCCTTGAGGTCCTAGTAGGATGGCCAATTCACGGGCAAGACCTCCTGCAGCCAGAGCTTGTCAGAATTGTGGCTCTAGGGGCCCAGGAGGAGCCTGGAGAAATGATCTTTCCAGGGAACAGACTTGGAACCTCTAACATTGTACCACTGTGAGCCATTCCAGAGAGAAGAGGAAGACGGGGCAAGTGTGTCCAAAAAAAGGTAAATTTTCTCCACCAAAAAACAAAAACAAAACAAAAACAAAGTGATTGGTTTCCATTCTTCCCTCTGAGACCTAGGCTGGTGCCAGCGCTTGGGCCTGGCTCCCCCTCCTCTTACCACGCCGTCTCCACCTCTGCTTAGCTGCTCGCTCTCTGACTCTTCCCCACTGTAGCTTGCAGGGCGACGAGGTCACTAAGAGGACAGCACGGTATCCTAGGGAGAGCCAGGGAGACCTCACACTTCTGAGCACGGCTGGACTTCATCAGGCTTTCTTGTGGTAGTTGGATTGCTTTTGCAAAGCAAGAGAATGGCTAGTGTGTTTAAAAGATGGCTCCTGGTGCACAGGTTTGTAATTCTCTTTATTGGCTCATTTAAAGATGGTGGCAGGAGCTGCCTCGTAGGCTGGACAAAAAGGAGCACAGTGATGATTGAAGGAAAGGGGTAACCCTGCCAGTGGTGGATACGGGAACGCCCCTCATGGCGGTGTTAGATGGTGCAGGGGCACCGGTGGCTCATGCGGTTTCTACTTAGAATCCCCGGATCCAAAAAGAACAACGCCTAGAGCTTCCAACCTCTCAGAGGGCCCAGCCTACCAAGGTGACATCAAAACAAGGAGGTTTAAAAGGAGTTTTTAAAAGCCATGACGTCCTTTGCTGAAATAAACATTGACATCCTCAACATAGATGCCATGGTTAAGAGGCTTGGAATGTCCAGGAAGGCTTATTGGATTCAACATAATTTCTCTGAAACCTATAAAAACAAAAAGAAAAAAAACAGAAAAACAGAAAAAAGCAAAATAAAGTAAAAACCAAAACCCCCAAAGAAGATCAAAACTAAGAGGGGAAACAGAGAGGGAGTTCAAAAGGGGAAAAACTAGAGATATGGATATAGATATATAGTGGAAGTAGCCAAATGAATTTCCAGCACAAGGGAAGGATCAGGGGTACAGGTTTAGGGGTAACTTAAAATCAAGTGTGGTCAGAGAAACTGGAAACACTCCATTTTGCCACAGCCTCCACTGAACTGAGGAAGGGAAATAAGTATAACGTTTGGGGACTTGGCCTCGGACTGTCATGGAAGAGGAGGAGCAAATTCAGCTAAGGCGGTGTTGGTGTATCACCATCTTTCTAGAGCAGAAGCCCTGATGGGTAGGTGGGAAAAGAGTGTGCACACTTGGGTCACTAAAGGATCGGGAGGAGAGACTATGCTTTCCCAGAACTCTCTGTCTTAGGAATCCTAGGAGCGGGTGTTTCTAACAGCTGACATTTCATAGACCAGTTTAGATCTCACCAGTAGGTGAGGTGCTACACTCCCAAGCCTACAAGCTCTTTCTCACTGACCCCTTCACCTATGTCACCAGGTCTGTGGGAGGTCTAAAAATTGGTGGCTGAGATTTCAGCCTTCCCACAGCTCCAAATCTTACAGGGGGTGGAAATATCCTGGAGATGTAATGTTGGTGGCCACTGGGCCATCGGTCGCTGCAAGTAAGGAAAGTTTCCATGACAGCTCAGCTTCTTTCTGCCAGTCAGGTGTAGTTATTCTTCATCAAATTTCCAGAAAGAAGTTACTCAACTGGCTCCTGACTTAAAAAATGTCTTGAAAGAATATGCATATCTGTATATGCCTAAGTATGTACACATGTATACACGTGCCACACAGGCGGACATGTGAACACAGCAAGCCTGTATTTTCATGAAGCTATGTGCAGGCTTGTGGGCCAGAACACTGGGACACATGATGGGGAGATGGAAACAATTTATTTGCATTCAGAATTTCCTTCCCTCTTGCCCAGGACATATTATGGTCAAAGCAATTTTCTAGGTTTGAGTATTGGGATCACTTCATCTTCAAGATCTGCAGTTCAATTTGTAAAAATAAAGGGAAACTTCTTCATCTATGGCATCATATTTAGAGGAAAGCTAAGTTTAAAGATGAATTGGCTTCCTTGTGCTGACCCCACACAGGGGAGGAAGGTCTTGGGCTTGTGACAGCACTGTCTTTCTCTAGATCATGGTCCCTATATGACTTCTCCTGTATCCCTTGCCCAGGTCCTGTGAAGTTTCTTCCTTTGGAAGAGACTCCCATAACCTAAGGGACTTAAGTGTTATTCTCACATTGGACACCTAATAATATCCTGATCCTCTGAGATATATGGAGATTTTGTGAATATTTGGGTCTTAAGAATCAAAATTTGGTAGAGGGAGGGGCCTTTACTGCAAATAAAGACGTCAAAGGAGGTAACTCACCATGTGACCTTGGGTAAGACACATCCCCACTCTGGACCTCAGGCTCCTCATATATATAGTGAGTTGATGGGACTAGATGATCTCTATTGTCCTTCAAGTTTAATATCCCATGATTGTCTATATTTGAAAAGACCCCTGGCAGAAGAGGCAGACATGGGGGAATTAATGGTCAGTATTGAGCCCCAAGTACAAAATTATGGGAAGTAGTCTTGTTAAATGCACAGTGTTAGAAACAGAAATCCAGGTCTTTCTAACTCTTGTCCCCACAATGCTTTGCCTACAAGGGCACATGGTTTATCTTATGCACAAAATTTAGATTCATTTTCCTCTGAGTATCCTACCATAGCATTATAGAATTGGTACAACTTGAGTCAGGGAAGAAAGATTTGCCATCACCATGAACGCTACACAACTCTTTTCCTAACATGCTTGAATTCATCTCTTCCTTGGACCAGAATGCCCCTAAATTGTGCCCATTATTGTCACTCTGAGTGCCATCCATGGGCTTGGCAGGAAGGTTTTTATGATTTGGGAGATGATTCTGCTGACTCGAGACCCTCCTTCTGGCTTTCTATCTTCCATAGAAGGAACTCAGCTAATTTCTAAAAGAGAAGTAATATCACAAAGGATGACGATGTGATGGAGTGTAACATCTTGAAGCAGTTCTGCCTTAGTTAGGGCATAAAGCCTTAGACAACCAAAGCTGTTGTTTCACTGCAGGTATGTGGCCTGTAAGTCCTATGGAAGAGATATGATTCCAGCTTCCGAGAGGGAACTCTCCTTTAGAGGCCCTGACGCATCCATGGGCCTGGGGAGGCTCCATGTCAGACCTGTTAAAGGCCAGGTCCAAGCCGCTCTGAGTGTCTGCCAAAGTCCCTGAAGCTGCCTTCGTGAACATGAGTCTTTTCCCATATGAGCCAGGATCTGAAGTTTGTTTTCTCTGGAACTCTTTCCCAGGTGGAGCCTTTCCAAGATTATAAAAGCTTGATAGCATGAGAGGAATTGCTCCAAAATGCTCCATTCCTTCCCTCTCCTTTCTCAGAACAACCCCAGAGCAGGAAGGGAAAAGTATCTGCAGGAGGGAGCGGTGCAGGAGAGACCAGGACCTTGGTAAACACTAAGGAAATGGCAGTGGAGAGGCAAATAGACCTCCAAAGCAAGCATAATCTACTAGGCGACTCATGGACCCTCACATCTAACCTTTTCCTCTATCTGTCAAAATCTTTCCCCAAAGTTATCCAGCACAGGGGAACTTGTGAGATGCTTGTAATTCAAAACAGAGCCTAGTCTACAGGGATTGTCCAAATATATGTTTCCTGAGAAACTATAGATTGCAGAATCATCTAGAGAAAGGGAGGGTTGTAAGGAAAGAGACCAAGGGAAACAGGGCACTGAGAACCCATGGAATTGGATGACAGGTTTTTCAACCAACCCCACTGAGTCAACAGCAGGCTAACTAGAGGTAAGTTATCTATATTCATTGCAGTCACAAAAGACCAGATCCTAAGGCTGTGCGATGCAGAAGGAATCCTAGAATCTAAAACCTCTCTGTTCCTGACAATTGTGCAGACCCTCACCTTGTTTCTCTCACTGAGGCTCCCACTCTGCACTCTGATTTTGGTTTTCTAGAGCTCTCAGCTTTAGCATTACCAACCCTACCCTTCCTCCCCGATGTGGAGAGCATTCATTTTCCAATGACCCCTTCTCCCTGGATGGATTCTCAAAGGCCTTTGCTTCTGTCCCTGCTTTTGTTCTCTGACATGATGATTTTATTACCTAACTTCATGGAGTGGCTTATGTTATGGTTTTTGTAAAAGACCCAATACCACATGGAACACACTACTTTCAAACATCACCTCTTCCAATGTATTTGTCATTTTAAAGTTATGTCACAGTAATGGTTAACACTTACATAGCCCCGGATGTAAGAAGAGTACTTTATACTCCGGAGTGGGCTGAAAAACACAGATGATCTGGCACAGAGGTCATGGGTGACTTACTAATAGGAAACCAGAGGCACAGAACAATCCAGGCAGAACAGCACCTCTCCCTAATCGGGGTATCATTCTACCACATCCTCTCCACATTTCTACAAGGGCTCAAAAGACATAAAATGTTATTGAACCATGCTAAAGGGACAGGATGAAGAAGGGAGCCTCAAGGAATGTCCCCTTTAAAAATCCTATTGAGACACATCACCAATCTCCCTGGCAGCCAAAGAACTTCATAAATTAATGACATTACTAAGCACTCCCTCAGTTAATTTACTATCCTCCTCAAAATACTGAGCATAACCATTTTAACCAGTGGGAAAACTGAACCTCTCTCATACAAAGAAATCTCCAGGTTATGTTGTGGCAGAATTGGAATCTGAATCCAGCTGTTTAAAATTACAAAGCCCTTGTAATGAACTACTCTTCAGTATGATTCTATTTTATGAAAATCAATATCCAGGAGACAGTGATGGCAGGTCCAGGCAGTGGTGAGGGGCACATTCTCCAGGGTAAAAGGAGCTGGGAGTCTGGTTCTTTCACCAAGCCCCACACAGAAGGCCAGAGTTCTCTTTCTTCATGAATAGCTTCCCTAGCTTAGGAGTCCAGCAGTGCCAAAAACTGTCACGCCCCTCATTAGCAGAGCCTGGTCAGGCTCTTGTCTGGAATGTCTCACTTTCTGCACTCTCTGGCTTGTGACACCCACTGTCTTCACAGTAACGCTTCACATGGTTTGGGAATTTCTGAGGAAGGAACTCCAAAGTATGTACACACTGACCCCTTTTTGATATTACTTTTGAGAGCTCAGGCTAGGAAGAGCAAAACACAACCTCATGAACAAGAGACGGCAATGAGGCTGGAAGGAAGAACCCCTTTCATAACACAGCCATCCCCATACAAAGGGCATATGATGGCTGAGAACACCCCTGGGAAGCCGCCCGTGGTGCTCTCTCCCCAGTATCCTTTTCTAGGCTGCAGGGTGAGCAGGATGAACAGAGTAGAGTTCATGATGAAGAAAAGCTCCTGCATGTACAGATATATCTTATTTTATTTCCTACAAATGTGGCAGCCCCTAAGATACACAAAGGTGGTCACCAAACATTCCTGAAAGTCTCTGGGACATGGCTATGACTGCTTTGTTTTGTACTTTTGCCTCCTGAGCCATTGCTCCTCTGAATCTAGGTTCTTCTGCTCTTGCCATCAGATTCAATCAAAGCCTGCTGGCACTGGCTCAAGTAAGTAAGCCCCAAATTCCCCAGCTACAAACCTAATCCATAGGCCATATATAGCCCTTGGATCTCAGCCTCTCTCTCTCTCTCTCTCTCTCTCTCTCTCTCTGCAGAATATTTTTTTCTTTTTGAATTTTTTACTTAGTTGCCAACACTTAGAACTTGAAAGATTCCACATTTAAAATATTCCCATTTTTATCTTTCCTTGAAAATCCAAGATTTCTGTCAAACTGAACCAAAATTTCTGCACAGTGACAATTAGTTGGAGCAGGGTGGTGACCACTCAGTTTACACAGGTGTGTGTCCTCCAGTTTGTCATCTTCCTCAACACTCCCTATTATCCTCCACACTAGTTTACAATACTTCCATGGTTTATCTTTGTCTTTGAGTCTGAAACTTACAATAAGCCTTAGGTTCTGGCTATACATTAAAGAACAAGGAATGTCATTTACCAAGCCCTATCTACATCTCCTATAGTATTAAAGTAATAAGGCTCTTTTGGATCATAATTAACAATTGTTAAGAAGGGGCTAGAAATCTATCTCAGAGAGAAGAAACAGTTCAAGAACTGAACTGTGTTGTTAAGAAGAGTATTGTCTTCAGAAATCAGGTTCCCAACAAGAAAACAAATTGGGGACCGTAGATATTGTTGCCACTAGGAGAAAAAGTGTCACCTATATTACTTATATCAGCAGCTGGCTGTGCCTTTCATATTGCTGACATATGTAAAGTTAAGCTAGTGAAGAAAAGCTCCTGCATATACAGCTATATCTTGTTTTATTTCCTACACATCACTTTGGACAAAAGGACACTGAATGCCAATCAGCAAGTCTTTTTAAATCAACAGTTACATTTCATGGGGCATAATTTGATACCAGTGTCTTTATAATAAGGAACGTATAACAAAAGGTTCTTTTGGATGTTGAACTGTGTTTGGAACTGAAGTGTCCCTGTTGTATACTGCAGGACTAAGGGTGTTGAGTGGGATTCCCAACTTCAGCACAGGGCATCTCTACCCATAGAGTCACCTCCATACTGCCGGGAAAATGAGTACTGAGATTGTCTGGGCCGAGTCTGGATCCAGCTGGGTAGAGATGTTCAGACGGAGAGAGTTGAGGCCAAATGAGCCCTGAGTAAGAGTGAGCTCATGGAATCAGGCCCACAGGAAGAGTGGGAGGGCATCCATGGTCGGGTGAGATAAAAGGGCATCAAACACTGAGATCTCAGACCAAAGCCAACTGCTAAGCCCTGGAGGAATCCCAAAGGCTCTCACAGTTTGCCCCTGATTAGTATTCCATAGACTACATTCAAAAGGGGACAGATATACCAGGGGACTTTACCCTTGGCTTCACTAAGACTATCCGGACAGTAAACTGATCTCCACTTAGACGAGTGAACATTAGTCCCAGAGAAAGTGAAACTCCTTCCACTTCCTGACACGGATGAAGTCCGCTCTCAGTGTCAGAACGACCCACCAGTCATAGACTAATACAAGTCATATTGTGAAACCTCTTTACCATTCTCAGAATTTATGGTATAAGGGAAATTTTGCAATAGCCGAGCATTTTTGTTTTGCTCAGTCAAAAGGAGAGAGAACCTCAGGTGTTATTAATCCATTTCATTCCTTTCCTCACACTTTAATGTAACTCTTACGTTCACCATGTTTTTTCTCCTTTCCTGATTCTTTAACTCTTTCTCAAATGTTTAAATATCAGGAAAGTATAGAGACTCAAACTCTGTGCCCACCACCCAGCAATAATAATTTATAATATATTGATAACTTCATTTCAACACTGGAAAGAAATAGTCCATTATGACAGACAAGACTCCATGAGAATCAGTTCATCACTTTTCCCCTTCTTTCCAGCTCACCAGAGGCACCACCACTGCTCTGAAGGAGACAATTATCATTTCCAGGCATATTTCAATGGTTTTGATAACTATATTCATAGCTAAAGTATAATTTTAGTTTGAACTTAAATTTTTAAAAAGGGATGCATTCTATGTCTGCCTCTTTTAATACATGTAGTTCTCATTAACAATTTTAATTGATGGAGTCTACTGTGTGAATATATACTACTACAAATTATATTTCTATCCTACCAATTGATTCTTGTCTCTATTTTTCACTATTCCAAAAAAAGTGGCAATAAGTATTACACAAGTCTCTTCATGCACATGTGGGACAGTTTCTCTAGAATAGTATTTGGCAAACCTTTCCTGTAAAGGGCCAGATAGAAAATAGTTTAAGTTTTGAAAACTGAACAGTCTCTGTTGTATCTGCTAAATTCTGCCAATATAGTCAGAAAGAAGCCATAGGCAATAAGCAAATAAATGAGCATGTGCCAGTAAAACTTCACTTGTAAAACTAGGCCAGAGTCAGAGTGGCCCTTGGCTGGTAGGCCATAGTTTGCTGACCTCTACTGCACAGTCTGGTCACTCAGACAGCAGGTGTGAGGGACAGCAAGATCAGCAACTGCTGGGAGTCTGGTAGGAAGGAGGACTCTCAAATGTCACTGAATCAACATCTGCACTTTCACAGACTCTTCAGGTGATTCGTATGCACAGAACATTTGAGAACATCTTGAGAGGATATTTCTCTAATTTAGAATATACACATCCTTAACTTCATTCTATTGCTAAATGTTTCCCCAAAGTGATGATATCAACTCATATTTCTACAATTACTAAATGAATGAACTTCTTATCCTGTATTCCCATATCTAGTATTATTAAACATTTTTCTTTCCAAACTGATGAGTATTAGATGTTATTTCCTTGTAATTTTAACATACATTTCCCTGATTACTACTGAGGTTGTGCATCAACTCAACTGGGGCTTCCTGTTCTGTGAGCTGCCTATTTATATCCTTCCCTCATTCTGGGTGTGTGTGTGTGTGTGTGTGTGTGTGATGCCTTTTTATTATTTTGGGAGTTTGCATGCAAATTTTCCATTGGATTACATAATTTGATCAGTCAGTCCATTGTTTGTATTTTAATTTTGTGTATCATATGCATATATATTTAAATTACTAATAATCAAATGCATTAATTTTTCTCTTTATTTATAATCTATATTTCAAGAAACAGTTGCTGCCTCAAAATCAAATTATAGTCTTTGCTTTTAAAAGTGCACTCTGTAAATTTCCCTTACTGAAGAATTCCAAATAATTTACGTAGAGATTTCTCACTCAAAGAGATGAAGCATAACTCTCTCCTGTGGAGTGTGTACTGATCCTGGATGACTTCCTGTGTGTCTCTCAAGGAGGAATGTGGGACTGGTAGAGAAACCTGCTCTAACTGTCAGTCAGGTGATCAGGGCTAACATCACAGAGATGTCATCTGATAAACACACATTCTTGACATGATGTGGTCAGATTGGCACTTCACCTCTGTGTTTCTCCTTCCCAAAATCTATGACCCTAACTAAACGTCTAAAGTGATACATATTCTACGTGGAACCTAACCTTGAAATGGCCGAGGACGTCAAGGACAACGGAAGCCTGATCCTCCATCACAGAATGAAAGAGGCTAAGGAGACATGATCACTGCACGCAACATGGTATCCTGGAACAGGGAAAGGCCATTTGCAGTGAGACTCATGAGAACGGAATATGCATTGTGTCAGGTTAGCAGTAACGTACCAGCACTGATTTCAACTTAAATTTTCTAACAGTGTTTAGGAAATCAACTTATTCTTTAGCAGTTTTGCTGAACTTCTTAACTATTTCTGGTGGTCACTTTATAAATATAACTTGATGTTCTAGGTAGTGATCATATCTTTCACAATAAGGACCTTCATCTCTGTCTTTCCATAGCTTTTGTTTCTTTTCCTATTTCCATTGGCAGGAATCACCAGAAAGTTGTTGAATAAAAGTCATAACAACATTCTTATCAGATTATTTTTCAGACAAGATTGAGTATATTCAAGATGGCATGGCTGTAGACTAGATTATTTTTCATACATCATATAATTTTAACATAATTTGTTTTGAGTGGAGAGGGTTTTTTCCCCTTTTCTGGTCATTCACATAGTCTAATTTGTGATGATGATGATGATGATGATGATGAAGATATTATTACTGCTGCCTCCACCCAATCTCTTCAAGCTTCAGTTCTGCACCAAACCCTACACAGTTGCCCTGGAGCCCCTGCAGAGTAATACAGGGAATACAGGACAATAGTTTTCAGCTGGTTGTGTGGCTTACCTAGGTGCACAGCTTCAACGGCTGAATTTAACCCCCTCTTCCCAGCTTCATTCCATTAGGGTCCTAGATTCCCATTAGCTATACTTCCAGAGAGGAATAGCAACATTATTGTTCAAAATCTTTTCTTCATTATTGTAGAACCTCTCCCTGGGCAATGGCTTCAAGCTGTGATTCTGATTCTGATCTTTTGACTACATGAAATGCATAGTTTTGCAAATCCCTCCAGAGTTAATTCCCTGCCCTTACTTTTTGCCTCTAGACTTCCAGCCTAGCGTGAGGAGGGTCTGATCAACACTCTGATCACTCTGATCAACACTCTGATCAACACTCTTTATTTCTCATCCATAAGGTTATTCGTCTTGCCTGGCATTATGGTGCACCCTTACAATCCCAGCATTCAGGAAGCTGAGGCAGGAGGATAGTTATGAATTTGAGAGCAGCCTGGGCTACACAGTGATTTCAAGGTCAGCCTGAATTACAAAGCAAGATACTGCCTCCAAACAACAGCAACAACCAAAAGTTATTTACCTTGCGTTAAGGATATATATTCTTATATTTTGTTATTGCCATATCTTTGGGTAAGAGAAGGTACACTAAAGAGAATTTAGTGTATCTTAACTAAAAATTTCTTTCTATATCATAGAAAAAATATGTATTTTCCTTGCTTGCAAAGGAAATTTTCAAACTTTTTCTTTTGTGTGTGGCACTGGGGCTCAAACCCACAGATACCCTATTACTGAAGTACTCCCCAATACCTTCCTTTTCTTTCTTTCTTTCCTACTTTATTTCTTTTTCTTTCTTTCTTTCTTCTTCCCCTACTTTCTTTCTTTTTATAAACTCTCAGTAACCATGGATATAGCTCAGTGGGGCAGTACCTGCCTGGCAAGTGCAAGGTCCTGTGTTCGATTCCTGTTATTAAAAAAAATCTCTCCAACTATCATGCCCCTCAGTTTCACCCAATTTACTTTAGGTACCAATATTTTTCTTGATTCAGTTTACAACCCTAACTTCCACTGTTACAGACCACTTGTGTTTACCTTACCTCCCCATGATTCAAATTCTATTCTTGCCACGGAAACAAACCTATTCAAGGTCACCATGACCAGATTTTCTCCATTCTTCTTCAACCTATCATCCCACAGAATATGGCACCTTGATGACACCACGTCCCCCATGACACTTAAAAACGTGCCACTATGGTCAGCTTCCTGTCCTGCAGTAGCAGTAACAATGTGGGCTTGCAAGAAATGCAGACTCAATCTCCACTTGGAACCTACTGAATCGGGAACTTCACTGAACAGAATCCTTAGGTGAATTCTGCATTTGCTAAAGTGTGGCAAGTGCTGCTGGAGCCATCTGCTCCTCTCCCCCTCCATCTCCCTGTGCATGCAGTTATTAATGTCCAGCCCCTGTAGGGTGACTTCTAATCCCTTTATCTCCGGCCAAAAAATTTCCTCCAAATTTTATCCTCAAAATTCCTTCTGGTTTCTTCCCATTTTTACTATTTAGCATTATAATCACAGAAACAATATTTCTAGAATCCCCTCCCCAAATCATCTCTTTTACTGAAAGGCCAGCTCTTTAAAGTCACTACCATGCTTATAATTACCGAGGCATGAACTCTTGAAGTCATCTTGCTTTCTTATAAATGTCTTCCGAATTCCCTAGAGCTTATCAAACCTCAGATTTCATATATTTGTTTTGTAATATCTAGTGTAATATCTAGTGTACACATCCTTTTATTTAGACTCCCACTTTGGCCAAATATGGCAGAAAGTTCTGGTGTCAGACTGACTTGGTTTTTAACTCCTTGAGGCATGGATTACAATCTGTGTGTGTGATCCTAAAACATCATTAAGTAAATGACTTCTTTGTGCCTCAATTTTCTCTTCTATGTATCATTACCTCACAAGTGCTTTTAGATTAAAAAACAAGAAGTATACTCAGATCAGCACGTTATAACAAGCTTTGCATGTGCTTTCTCACTACTCACTCCAACAACTTTGGAGCCCATCTTCCTGGTTCTCCTCCTTAAGTTCATCCATCTGGCAAATCACTATCGAATCATATCATGACAACATCACCTCCATAATTCACTGATAAGAAACCACCAGCGATTTGGAAGTGCCCTTGCATAATGCCCAGAATGCTTAGGCTGTCATCCCGGACTTTACGCCCCATTTCCAGCCAATCGCTCTGGATTAGCAGCCACTCTTCTGCTACTCACACTCTCTGCATCAGCTAAACTCTAATATTACCGCACCTTGCACTTGTCAGTGGCTGTCCCCACCCCCACAGGATTATATTGCCCTAGTTGCTTATCTTCTAACTCCTCACTCTCATCCAGTTCTCAATCTTTAAATCACCTGTTTTGGTCCATATTCTCTGTAAGTCACTTCTGTATGATATTTCTTCTCTGATTATTGGAACTATTTTAAATGCATACACTACAGTGAAATCTGTCATATATGTATTTTTTTGTTTTTCGATAAGACTATTTCTAGAAGTAAATGAACTCTAACAACCAGTATCTGTAAGCATTTATACCTGTCCAGACAATGAACTTCCTCATCTAACTTAGTCAACATCCTCGCAAGGTGAGAAATGCTACACTCTCTAGTTTGTAATGAGGGTGCTAAGGGGCAGAGATGGTTAAGAACTCACACTAAGTCCCTTTGCCAATAAGATGTAGTTCTAGGATTTGAATCCAGCCTTTCTCATTCCAGCTCTTGTGCTCTCAACCTCTCTATGTATTGATACGAAGAAAGCAAATTTAAGAACTCAGTTTCTCCTGTGACAGACCAGGAGTTTAAATCATAGACTTCTTTTTTCAGAAACAACTCATTTGATTTGTGTGTGTAAAAATCTGTGTAACAATATGCCTTGTTACTTTCAAATTTTACTATAGTGTCTTGGTATTTTCAAAACATTGCTACTTAAAAGGAATTATGAATAATTATTTATGTTGACCTCAGAGTAACTCTATAAGGTATAAAAGTAACAAAGTCTCTATCTTGATCTCAGTATCTCCTATCACAAAACTGACCATGTGACCTCCCAGAGCCAAAGTCCTCCTGCTCCTCTGGTTCCCCAGGATGCCTGACTTTTCTTGAAGTCACAGTCATACTGATCAGGTTATGATAAGCAAAAGGTTAAGGCCTGAGTCTAGGAGGAAATGTAATCAATAAAGTCCAAATCTCCAGCTGATATCAATTTTAAGCAGATTTTCGTAGGGTGAAGTATGGGCTAACAGAGTCCAATCACTGTTTTATTCTACATTTATAGTCCTAAAATTAGATAATATAAAACTATAAGTTGTTTTTCTGGCTCTGCATTCCCATGATTAGCCATAATGACAAAGTTATTGAAGATAATGAAGAAAGGAAAGATGGAGGAAAAGATAGTCCACAATATGGACATCGATTAAGAGGAATATCTAAATAGAGCACCTCTTCAGGCCATTTTCACTTTAGTGAAAGCATCCTTATACATAGAGACACGATACGCTGTTGCATACTGCAGGTGTCATGGTGTCTCCAATGATCCACATTAAGAAAGGCAATTTATACTCTCTACCTGCAAAGATCTAGTAACCTATGCTGTGCAGGTAGCAAAGTACTTTGCAGTGAGAGGCACAGATGCAGCCCCCAAGTACAGCTTCAAGCCTTGCTTTCACTGTGTCTAAACCTCCAAATGATTGACACATGTTGAAGGCCTCCTCCGCTCATCACCACTATGCATAGATCTGGAGAGAAGGAGAAGAATAATAAGATGAGTAAGAAATAATTAGTGCCAAACGGAGACTGAAAGTGCCAGATATGTGAGGGTTTCACCTTTCTAAGACTTGCCTAATGGAAAATGCACAAATACCTGAAAGTCAACCCTCCAGAAGAAAAGAATGAGAAATTTGTTGTCAACTATGCTCCTTAAACAAACAATTACAATGGAAAATACAGAAGTGAATGTCAGGAAAGAGGTTCTTATCCAGAGCTGGCAGAATTTGACTTACGAGTTATATCACATGACCAAAGATGGGGGAGAAAGAGGAGGTGGGAAGGTAGTCCTCAGGCAGAAATGCATGATGGGAAGATTTTGATGGCAGGAGCATCATGACAAAGCCCAGTACCTCAGAATCTGACCTTACTTAGAAACAGGATCTATGTAGTTGATAAAGTTAAAATGCAGTCATTAGAGTATACCCAAATCTAATATGGCTGTGTCCTTATATAAAGGAGAAATTTGGGTACACACACACGCATATACACACACACTACTATTCAAACACAAAGGCAGAAATCTGAATGCTACATATATAAGTCAAGGAAAGTCCAAGATTTCTAGCAAACAGTAAGAAGCTAAGAGGGAAGCCTGGAACAGCCCCTTCTCTGGAGCCTCAGAGGGAAACATCACGGCCCTTCTCACACCTTGAGCGTTGACTGCTATCTCTGAGAACTGAAGAATACTTTCTTTACTTCCAAGCCATCCAGTTTGTGGTACTTGTGGTTATGCTACCTTAGAAAACTAAAACAGGGCTTTCTTTTTTTCCCTGAAAAACAATGTGCAAGCTGTGATCAAAATATAAAATGAACAAAAAAAAATACAATGAATTATTTTTTTAAAATACGATAAAAAGCATATTGCCATTAATCTCCCTAAAGTACTCCCCCTTGCTTTGAAAACACTTATTCAATTGTTCTTGTAATTTTCTGAAGCAGTTCTGGAAGTCTTCCTTCATGAATGTCTTCATGAGTTGTGATTAAAATAATAGTTATTGCTGCCATTGAGTGCCATGCAATGGAAAGGCAAGCTTGTAAAAAACATGGTACATTCTCATCCACCCTATGCACTGGATCTGGCATTATGTGACTTCTGGCTCTGCCCCAAAGTCAAAATGACCATAAAAGTTTAACATTTTGAGTTGATTCATGACATTAAGGCAGCCATAATAGCCCAACTATGCCACTCAGGAAAGAGCACTTTCAGAACTGTTTCAGAAAGCAGCAAAGGTGATGAGATTAGTGATTTTGAAACAAAAAGGAAGGTTTTGAGGGAAAATCATGGCACTATGTTTTTACTGAAATATTTTTTTAAATTTAAATATTCATCTTTTTAAAATTCCATCTTATAATTTGGCTGGAAAATAAACAGGTCAGTAGAAATCAGCCCAGCAGGGAAGATCATGAACACAGTGCTGGGGACTATCTATGCCCAGTCTCAGAAAACTGGGGCATCACCAGTGGGGTGGCAGCATTAGAACTGCACGGTAAAAAAAATTTATAAGCAGGGACAGTAGCTAGATGAACACTGACAGACAAGTGGATGGGTGGATAAATGAAGATGGAGAGGTGATGCATCAATAGGAATAGACCTGAGTCAATATCTAAATAACAGATGTAGATTAAATAATGCACCTGCAGCTGATGCCAATGGATTTTCTACTTCATGTTAAAAATAAATTTCCAAATGTTGAATGAGGTGTATTATCCACTTTCAAAACAAAGTGGCATTAGGAGTGGAAGAACAAAAGTCCTATAATTTACCCAGTGTTGCCAGGAAACCTGTAGAGGACCTACTCAGTAGACATACCAGTCACCTCTTACCCACTCTATGTCTCAGCCCATGGGGACCTTTATGGTTTGTGTCTGGATGCCCCCCCAAAGGCTCATACAGTCATGGAGACAGGTTTCTAGAGTTTGTAATTGATTCATGATCCAATGCTGGAATCATGGGTATGAGTGCTCCACTCAGGTGAGTGTTGCCTACATACAATATAAGGTACAGAGTCTTCTACCTTGCTCCTGTCCTTTTGCTCTGGTTGCTTTTGCTGTTTTCTACTGCCATGAACTATTGCTCTCTGCCATGTGCCACTTTGCCTTGTAGTCAGCCAAGTATGGACTGAAACCTCCATAAACTGTGAGCTAAATAAACCTTTTCTTCCTTAACTTTGGGTGTCAGGTATCTTGTCTCAGCAACAAAAGAAAAATAACCAACACAGAATTTAGTGCCAGAGAAGTGGTGTCCTTGTAGTTCAAGAGCCTTTGGAAATGGCTTGTGAGAAATGTTTGGAAAGGCTCTAGGAGGTGCCCTGAAAGAGTAGCACTGGACTGCCTTAGGCTGTTCCATATGAGAGATTCTGGTGAGAGCTCAAAAGACTAGAAGGCTGATAGAAATCCTGCCAGTAAATAACAGGCCCATAAGATTTCTGCTAGGAAGAAGTACTGCACTGGTTGACGGAGTTCAGATGATGTGTGTATCGGCTTGGAAAAAAGTTTGCATTTCGTTCATGTCCAGAGACTTTGCCTGAGACTAAGATTAATGGCAGCAGACTAATTAAATGGCAGAAGAAATGTCAAGATAGTCAATTGTTGACGCTATGGCACAACTATTGTTGGGAGCTTTTAGTACGATCTACGTTGAGAATCAAAAGCAAAGAGGCATGCAGAATGCTTGGGGGCTGGAGATTTAGCTCAGCGGTATAAGTGCCTGCCTTGCAAGTGTGCAGTTGTGAGTTCGATCCCAGGTACCGATAAAAAAAAATGGCCAAAATGGCCAAAAAGTAAGGCTGTGGACTGCAAAGATAGAGCTGAGGAGTTTGAAATTGCTGAGAAGGAACAGAAGAATATAAAATATTGCCTGAGGGCATCACAAGAAGCAGCAAGTCTGCCCTCTTTGCAGCCTCAAAATTGCAAAAGCAAAAGGCTTTGCTTTGAGGAGAAAGTTTCAGAGCACTATGTTCCAGAATGGTGGCAGCAGCCACATCAGGTTCCAGAATGGCAGTGGCCTAGAGAATTTGTTCATCAGAATTGGATTCAGAGTGCCCAGTGATCCAGGCCCTATAGCCAAGAGAGAGAAAAGCCTGGCTATCACTCCAGCTAGCAACACACCTTGGTATCATCCACATGTCATTGGTTTTAGGTGCATGCAGAATGCAAGACTTATGGGGTTAAAAGGCTTCTGTCTTGATTTCATAAGGTCTGGAAAGCCAGGCATTGTACCCCTAAGAGGGCAGTGTGTGAAGCTGTAAGTATGAGGCCAAAGGTGCAGTGGAGACCCCAGAAGTTTGGAAAATCCAGGAATATGAATCATCTAAAGAAAACTGCAAGGAGGGAGCAAAGTATGGCAAAGAGAGAAGCCCTGAAAGCTGCTACTACAGGAAGTGCCATAGGGGCAGAGTCAAGCAAGCTTTTTGGAGCTCACAGCTTGACACAGATTGCTTTGGATGTTCCACATGAAACTACAGGACCTAATATTTGCCCTTTTGAATTTTGGACTTGCTTTGGTCCCAATCCTTTGTATCCCCCTGTTTGTACCTTTTGGAATGGTAATGTTTATATTGCACCACAGTATGTTGTATGGGGGTTCACAGCTAAGAGTTTGCCTTAAATCTCAGAGGAGACTTTGGACTTTATCTTTTTCAGCAATGCAGAAACTGATAGGAATTTGATAACTCTTGGAGATGGACTAAAATATCTTTTGCATAAAGAATGTGAATGAGTCTTTGATGGGCTGGGAGCAGAATGCTATGGTTTTTGCCTGGATGCCCCCCCCAAAGCTTCATACAGTCAAGGGAGCAGGCTTCTAGAATTTGTGATTGATTCATGGTCCAATGCTCGGATTATGAGTATGAGTGCTATACCCATGTAGGTGTGGCCTACCTAAAATACAAGAGACAGAAAGAGCCTTTTCTTATGTTCCTCCTCTTCTGCTCTGGTTGCTTTTTCTGTTTTCCACTGCCATAAACTGTTGTTCTCTCCCATGTGCCACCTTGGAGCCAGTGGAGTATGGACTGAAACCTTCACACACGATAAACTAAATAAACCTTTTCTTCCTTAATTTTGGGCATCAGGTATTTTGTTTCAGCAACAAGAAAAAAGTAACCAACATAGGGACTTCAGTCTTAGTGAGGACTTGAAACAAAAGCCAGAGTGTAGCAGAAAGAAACTGATGTCATCAAAGCAGTCCAGGGAAAGTGGTAGGGTATACAGTAGAATAAGCAATGTCTTTAGAAAAGGATTACATTGCAATGAGCTATAGGAAGAGACAAGATTGTTGTAGAAAAAGAAAATAGCATGTGGCAGTGAGCTCTGACTGGCTTTGGGATCTGCCACAGGAATTGGTAAATAACACTTCTGGATGTGTCATAGAAGGGTGGCCTTGGGGATCTTTGTTTGGCTCCTCACCCCTTCCTCTCTGGCACTGTTCCCATGCTGTGCTTCCTGGTTGCCATGAACTAAGCAGTTTTGTTGTGTTATACATTTCCACCATGAGATTTTTGCCTTGGAGACAACTGAATGTGGACTGAGTCCCTTAAAGCCATGAAAAAGTCAAACCTTCCCTTTTTAAAATCGTGGGTGTTGGGTATGCAGACTCAGGGATGGGAAAGACAACTAATAGAGAAGGAAAGTTATTTTCACTGGAAATAACCATGTGATGATCACAAGATATACCCGGATAAGTGTGAAGAGTTTCCATTTATAAATTGAGATCATGAACTTGGGGGAAAATGATTAAGAACCTCAGGAGTTTGACTAATCAGTGAGTCTTGAAGGTTCTGTAAAACAGTAAAACCTGAGAGCAGATAAAAGCCAATAGAAGAAAACATTGTGAAAGGACAGCAGTGGCTGGACTGGTTAGGGTAGGGGCCAGCAAGCTCTTGCTGTCAGCAGCCAAATCATGACTATTTTAGGCTTTGTGGGCCATATGGTCTCTGCTGCAACTACTCTACTCTGCCTTTGCAGTGTGAGAGCTGCCATAGACAACGTGTAATGAATGAGCATGGCTGCGTTCCAGTAAACTTTATTTATGGACACTGAAATTTGAATTTCATATAATTTTCACATGTTGTGGAAAATGATTCTTCTTTTGAATTCTTCCAACCATTTAAAAATGCAAATTCCATTCTTAGCTCAATAGTTGTACAAATACAGGCAGCAGGCTGGACTGGACCTGCAGGTGATGGCTGGGAACACTTGGGTTAAACAGTGACTATACCAGGCTGGGTAAGTGACAAGTAGGATGGGATCATAGGTGAGACCAGACAACGAAAGCCAGATAAATACAAAGGTGGTGCTTATGCAAATTAGAAACTTGATATCTGATTAAATGTGGGAGGCAGAAGAAGGCAGAGGAAGTGAAGTCTGGGCCTTTCCAGTACACTGGAGAACTCCGAAGAGAAACAGATAGTACCTTCAGCTCAAACCAAGGAGAGCATACCTTCAGTGCTTAAAGTGGTGTGCTAAGACTTGGAACAGGAATCAGGAACCACATGCCTTGGTCTTTATTTCATCAAACCCATGACACTCATTGTTAAATGATGCTCTCTAAGTGAGGCATGGAAACAGAGAGTTACTCCTGACTCCGAGTACTGCAGTCTGCTCTGCTCAAAGCAAAGCCACTACAAATTTGATAAGATCTGTGGAATAATTGAGATTAATGATAGGTCAATTTATTTTCATGTGTTGGTGAATTCTTTAGGGATTTCCTCATGTCTATTACCTCCGCCCAGCACCACCAAACACACTGCCATCAGAGGCAGAAGATATGACAATACATGCCACTCATTAATGGTGCTGTTCTCTGTAAATTAGGATAACAGCACCTTCTTCATTAAGAAGCAGATGGAGCATGGCCACATGGTTAAGGAGAACGACCAAATTCTAAATTTCACTTCCAGCTCCACAACCACCCAGTTGTGGGTCACACTCAAGTAAAATCTTCCAGAACTAGGTCTTCTGGATATATAATGGGAATAATTATATTTCCCTTGGAGGCTACATGGACATAGACATGTATGCTCAGTGCACAGTGCCGTGCCTGGCCAAAATTTATATAAACTACACTCTCACTGCAGATGTAGGCAGTGTGCAGACTTTCATCACTTAAGAAAGATAAACCAGTGAAATCACGAGACACTAAAAATGAACTATATGTTATAGAATATCCCAAGTCCATAGTCTTCCAAATTCCTACCAATGATGGTGTGACTATAGCTGTATTCTTAGGACTCCCTGTAACCATTTTCTGATTGGATAATCCACTAAATTGACAGGCCTTGGGGGGTATTCACCTACAAATATGTGTGTAACAGGACATAGATATTTGAAGTTTGTGTTTTTATATGAATGGTTTTTGGCAGTCATGCACTCTCATTCCCAAAGCCCACTCCTACTTATTGTCACAACAGACCATGTCACATGTTGTATAACCCAAGACTTCAGGGAATCTGAATGTGCAAACTGGCAACAGATGGTGCAAATAATCATGCTTTTACTCACTGTAGAGCCTTACTCCACTCAACTATCACGTGTGATACAGTTTGCCATTATATAACACTTTTGAGGGTGTGTGTTCTTTGATTGACAGAGAAAAGACAGGAAATTATAGTATCACTCCTACTTAAGAAGCCCAGGGACATGATTTCTCCAGAGATGTACCATAGGCATGTAGATAAAACCTGTACATTTTATGGACACCAGCGCTCACATCATACCAATCACCAATGTTTGCAGGTTATAGTAGGATAAAACCAGATGATCGGTTAGATGTTGTGGCTCTGTAGAAAAGAGAAATCATTGCCTCTCTCAACTTCAGTTTTTTAATCTGCAAAGTGAAAATAAAACTTTTGTATTTTCTCCTTCAAAAAGATATTGTGAGTTTTAATTTAGGTCTTTTTTTTTTCTGAGAATTGAACTCAGGACTTGATGCTTGCCAGGCAGGCACTTATGCCACTGAGCTATAGCCTCAGTCTGACATTATGAGTGCTATATAAAACAACATACATATCACCTTCAGAAGTCAGCGCAGGATTTCTCTACTTTAGCACTTTTAACATTTTGGACTAAACAACTCTTAGCCACAGGGTAAGGAGCCATTCTATTCATTGTAGGATGTTTAGCAGTGTCCCTAGCTTCTACTCACTGGATCCCAATAGCATCTTCCACCTCATCATGACAATCAAAAGCCTTTGCAGACATTATCCCCTAGAGGCAGGATTTCCCTGGTTGAAAAGTATTTTTTTGTGGTACGTTCTATAGCAAGGAGACTTACACTTCTGGAGTTGGGAGATGGAGGCCTACTGATGCTACCTACAGTTCTGTCTTCAACCATAACATATTCTGATGTTGCTCAAAGCTCATGGACCATTAACAGCAGTTGAGAAAGTCATAGCTGCCTGCTTTGGCAGGGCAAACCATTGCTGAAGGCAGTGTGACTGAGATCACTTTGGCTGTGTACGCTATGGGACAGTGTCTGTGCAGATGCCTACACAGTGGCCGCATGTGCTGTGGCTCCATGTGCCATGGTGATGGGAATCTATGATGACAAATAAACCATACTGGGCTCTCAGAGAGTGTGTTAGAACTATGTGAGGCACTTTTAAAAATCCATGTAAGCTCACTACCAATGATCCCTTATTATAATGTATTAAGGGATTTAATTACTTTTAATCAGAGTTTTTTCCTAAATGACCAGAAACAGTGAAACTTCAATAGCCACTGTGCCACCAAGAGCAATACAGATTCCATCAGAGCAATTGCCTGCACTGCAATCATGCTAATTAAAGGTCCCCAGAAGAGTCAAGATAAAAATGTCAAATGAGATTTGTTCTGGATGTCAATGATTTACTGTCTCACATAATCAGGTTCCAATAAGTCCGGGAAGGAAAACTTTGCTGGGAAAGGAGGGAGAGCACTGTCATCTGCAAAAGCCAGCCACCAGGCCCTAGACATGACATACTGCAATGGAGGAAGGCAATTCCATCAGTCCTCAGCTAGGGACTTGCCCAGTGCTTGCCATTTCCAGGCAGTACAGAGGTCTCCACAGAGTATGACATGGATCTCATGGGTATTTCTCAAGCTTGCCTCCTCCACCCACTTTGCAAAGTGAGTTTGGCCAGGAAGGCATTGCCTTGTATCAAAGGCATTTCAATGAACACCCCAAAGGTGCACTGTAGGATCAACTGCTTGGATGCTGCTAAGTATAACAGTGCATCCTCACACTCTGCCTCTGTGAAATGCAGTGGAGAATCTTCTTTTAGGCTGCACCATTTGGAAAAAATTTTCTTTCTCTCACCAGTGACCTAGCCTATGATGCTTACTTCTGTGCCTTGGTTGCTGGCATACCCACTATCCAATCTGTAGGTTCCTGCTAGCACCAGGCACTTAAAAGCCTAATCTTGACACAAATTATTTTATTTTATTTTATTTTATTTTATTTTATTTTATTTTATTTTATTTTATTTTAATTTTCTTGTGTCTATTCCCCATGTTTCTAAATATACTCATCCCCTTCATCCATCTTGTTGCATTGTCTGTGTAAGTTTTTGCAAAGCACCTCAAATACTTTGTGCAAAGAGCCAGTGTATTGTGGAATAAATAAACTGTAGACACTGTTCCTTCCGTCATGTAAATCCCATTTCATATGCATTGAGCCACACAGGTATTCATAGGGCCTTGTTGTAGAGAGGGTGCCATGAGGAGCTCAGGAAACTGCTGGGGTGGGAGAGCTCATTCCCTAGACTACATCTCAGAGAGCTGTACTAGGCTCCTGAAATTCTGAGATTACAGAGGAAGATGGCATTGGGACACATAACTGAGGCTGGCCAGAAAATATAAATCACAAAGATGATCACAAAAGCAGGGAGAGAAAAAAGTTTATATTGCATTATCATATGATTCCATAGAACTAGATGCATTTATATTATCTTCTCTGAGACCTTACCCAAAAATATTGATTGAAATGTTGATTTAATCAGCTCCTGACCCCACAGACTTGGGTCATTTTTTTCTACTGAGTTATTTTCTGTTTAATTGAGTTATAAGTGCCCTCTAAATATTCAGAAAATGCAGAGCTCAGACTTCTCGGTGTGACAGCGGCTATGTGTGGGGTAAATACGCTTTCAGCTGTTCCCAGTGGGGTAATTCAGGAGTACTGGGTGGAAGTCACAGGATTCAGACACAAGTAAGGGTTAGCAGTCAGTGGACGTGGGCTAATATATCATATACATTGCCAAAATACTGTCCTGTGTGCATGCCAGCATGAATATCCAGACCCTCATCACCATGAAGCCAACTCTTGGCCCCTCCTCTGAGGATTCCCACACCTAACAGCAAGAGGCTTATTCAGGGCCAGGTCTAGGCATGTCTTCAAACCAGGCAGCGCCCATGCAAAGTTTTTTCTCTTATATTTTTAAAAGTTTTGAGATGTAATACATATACTATAAAATTCATTCTTATAAATTACAAACTGTTTTAGTTATATAATTATACTATACTCATATATTCACAATGTTGTACAAGTATGATATAACCTCTATGTAAATCCTGAACATTTTCAATTGTCATCTATATTCTTTCCTCTCTCTCTCTCTCTCTCTCTCTCTCTCTCTCTCTCTCTCTCTCTCTCTCTCTCTCCCTCTGTCTCTCTCTCTCTCTCTCTTTCTCTCCCTGTCTCTCTCTCTGTCTTGTAAATACAGCCTTCATCCTCCCTACACTTTAACCTTTGGTAATAACCACTCTTCTGTGTTCTAGCTTAATGTATGGCTTATTCTGAACAAACCATATTAACAGGATCCTGAAATATATGGCATTTTTCATCTGGCTTCTTCCTCTTAGAATGTTTTTAAGGCTTACCTGTGTTGCAACATCTATGCATAAATCATTCCTTTTATGGTTCAGTAATATTCCATCTATGGATATACCACAATTTTTAATCAGTTTTTCAGCTGAGAGACATTTTTGGTTTCCATTTTTAAGCTATTATGAAAAACACTCTATGAGCATCATGTATGAAGTTTTGCATGCTTTCAGTTCTCTTGACTATTGTCTAGAAATAGAATTGGCAGATTCTACGAAAACTCTACATTCAATCTTTTGAAGAAATGCCAACCTGTTTTCCAAAGCAGCTGTACCACTATTCATTCTCACCAGCAATATATGAAGATTTCAATTTCTTTACATCCTTATCAACACAGTCTACAGTCTAGTTTTTTATGACAGCCATGCTAGTGGGTGTCAAAGGTGGGCTCAAAGGTACACTTCCATTCCCCTAATGACTACTTATGTTAAGCTTCTCTTCCTGTGCTTATTGGACATTTGTATATCTTATTTTGAGAAACAGCTATTCAAATCATTTGCCCACTTTTCCCATTGGGTTGTTTGTCTTTTGTTGAGTTGTAAGTGTTCTTTATATATCTTGGAGGCTATTGCCTATTAGACATAGGACTTGTAAATATTTTCGCCCACTGTACAGGTTATTTTTCAATTTTTTGACAGTGCCCTTTTTTTCCTGAGGCAGACTCATGAAATGGAGTTCAGGCTAACCTTGAACTGTGTAGCCAAGGTGGGCTTCAAATTCACAGCAATCTTTTTGCTGCAGCCTCTTGAGTGCTGGGATTACAGGCATGTGTCACCATGACCAGCTCTTGATGTGTCCTTTGAAGCAAAAAAGCTCCCCATTTTGGTGAAATCTAGTTATATATATTTTTTCCTCTCATTTTTAATTTTATTATACCTAAGAAAACACTATGTAATCCTACATAATTTTGCACCTAAACTTTCTTCTATGTACTTTATAGTTTTAATTTTTATATTTAAATTTGTGGGTCAGTTTTGAGTTAATGTTTGTACATAGAATATATTAGGGATGCAATTCCCTTCTTTTGTATGTGGGTATCTGAGCACAAATTGTTGAAAAGACTATTCTATTCCTATTGAATTATCTCGGCAACCTTGTTGAAAATCAATTGACTATAAATGTATGTATTTTACTTCTGGGCTTTCAATTTTATTCCATTAATCTATATGTCTGTCCTATGGCAGCACTATATTGTCTTTACTATCATAGTTTTGTAATGTTTTGAAATTGAAGACTTAAACTGTCCAACTTTTTCTCCTTTTTTCAAGACTATAAAGCTATTTTGAGCCCCATACATTTCCATATAAATTTTAAGACTGGCATGTCAATTTTTTGCAAAAAAAAAAAAAGGCACTGGATTCTCACAGAGACTATGCTGAATCTGTAGATCAGCTTTGGGAGTATTGCCATCTTCACTACAAAATCTCCCATCCCATATAGTTTTGTACTAGTTATTCAATGAAAATAGTATTTAGAAATAAAGGACAAGCCAGGCATGGTAGTGCATGCCTATAATTCCAACATGTAGGAGGCTAAGGCAAGATGGTCACTATGAGTTCAAGGCCAACCTGGGTGTCATAGTGCATTCAAGCCCAGCCTGAACTACACAGTAAGACCTTGTCTCAGTTTGTTTCTGAAAGAAAGAAAGAAAGAAAGAAAGAAAGAAAGAAAGAAAGAAAGAAAGAGGAAAGGAAAGGAAAGGAAAGGAAAAGAAAAGAAAAGAAAAGAAAAGAAAAGAAAAGAAAAGAAAAGAAAAGAAAAGAAAAGAAAAGAAAAGAAGGAAAATGTATGCATCTATATAAAAATAGTCCATAGAAGTTTGTGGACCCCTTATCACTGAAAATATTCATGGACAAGGTTGAGAATTTTGGCCAAGTATAGAGTAAAGGGATCTTCTTTATGAAGGATAGTGTTCCTTTCAAAGTGAAAAATCTAGGAGATAAGCTGTTTTGAGTTTTCTCCATTCCTCAGGCTATAAAGTACTCCAGATCACACAGGAGAACTACACCATCATGAAATCTCAAAAGACAGAAATAAGTTCAGTCAAGGATGGGTAATAGAAGACCATGTTCAAAACACTTCCACCAGCAAACTCCCCATGCCTTCAAGGAAACAGAAAGCCTGAGATACCATCTGTGTGCCCCAACTCTCATTCCTCATGATTGAGGTTGCTGGGGAATTACAGAGAAAATAGGAAAGCCTTATTCCAATCAATATCCCCATCTAACATCAAACTAAGAATGGCTATTCAGGGAGTATTTGGGATCTCTGCTTTCATCCTCAGTATAGATTTTTGATCTTGGAGTAGGAGAGCAAAGCAATAAACAAATAGGTATACAATTTCACTGTTAACCTCACCTTGAAATGTAATGAAACCATTTTTAAAAGCGGACTCAACAGAAAACCTGAGAAGCTGTGAAACAACAGCCAAAGAAAAACCCTTGGAAGATAAGACTCTGATGATTCAAAATGTTTCAGTCCTTAAAAACCAATTGAAAACAAAAACAAGCGTGATTAACCCAGTGACTCGGCCCACCACAGCAATTAGGATAGATTAAAAATGAAAACAAAAAGCAGAGTCCCTCAAGCCAGGAGAAGAGGAAGAAAGTCTGAGGAGTTTGGCAAGCAGGCTCAAATCAGACACTCAGTGAGCTCTAAATATTCAAGTGGCATTTTGCAAAACCTACCAAGGCCAGCAAGAGATAGACTTTAAATGTATCAAAGGCAGCATGCCAGCACATAAATCCTTGGTTCCATCCAATAATCACAGAGCAAAAGTTGTGCTTAGGGTTAAGAAGGAGGAGAGAGAGGTAAAAATCATTGAATTATTTGGCTTACTCTTCACTCAAGCAATCAAATGCTAACCACTCAGCTCTCATTTGAAGCAAAGATACATGCAGCACACACAGGATGTTCTGGGTCTAACTGGCAACTCGATGCAGACACACTGGAAGGTGTAGAAGTAGTCACCACTTAGATGTGAAGCAATGCTGCAGACTTGTAGATTTGGTGACTAAAATGTCCATGTGCCTTTATGCAGGACCAAGGCCCCAAAGATAAACTGTGTAACTGTGCTTTGGGGTACCACAGAGAAAAGTCTCAGCTAGTATGAATTGAGGGCTTATTATGCATTGGTCAATGTTCTGAGTGCTTGACATGTTTGTTTCCTTTATACTATATAATCCTATGAAGTCAGGGACATCTTAGCCTAATCTTTAACTGGTGAAGAACTATGATAAAGAGAGAGGTTAACAAATATGTTCAGTGTTGCAAAGCTACTAACAGGTACATCTTAGATTTAAAACCAGGAAAGATACCTCTACAGTCACACAGTAACTACTATGGTACTCTGCTCCTCGAGAAGAAGCAAAAGAACTGCGGTACAAATTTTCAATCAGGGAATCACTCCTTGCTAAGCCAACGTAGTATATGGATGAATGAACACTTTCTCCATAAGGAAAAGTCAAACTTGGTGAATATCCCTGAGAATATAAATAGGCACAAAGATATGAGGAGTCAACTGCTGTGAATATATATATATATATATATATATATATATATATATATATATATATATTCAACTAGGATTCCAGCCAGTGACTATTTCTAAGACAGAAGTTTCTGTGGCAATTAAGATGAATGGTCACGGATGGGAAACAGATCAGAGCCTTCTAAAATTCCTTTCCCAAGCAAAAACAGTGTCTTGCTTCAGAGCCACATGCCCATATGAGAAGACAAATGGATAGAGCAGAGAGTGCCTTTCTTAGCCTACGTGGCTTTCTTGGAGTGCTTCTGTTCATTGTGGTCCTGACTTGACTCCAAGCTCTCCCTCACATTTCCTGCCTCCCAGGACCTGTGTCACACTCCACCTTGCCTGACTGAAGCCTCATTCTTCACCATCACAAGCTCTTTCTCTACCCACTGACATATCCATCTCCATGTACCTCCTAGCATCCTTGATCTCTGAGAAGGACTACACCAGAATACATCTGACTTCAGATGATGCTAAGCTTATCTGGGTACTACAAAATGAAAATAAAAGCGTAAGAGTACAGAAAGGTCTAAGGAGATATGTGCTTTTGGGTAACAAGAGAAGGACAGTCAGGGAAATGAGAAAACACTCTCTTATGTAGATAAAAAAAAGGAGTGTTTTAGTTACTTTAATCATTGCTAAGACAAAACACACAATACCCACAAGTTAAAGGAGGAAAGGTTTATTTAAGCTCAAAATTGGTAGAGGTTTCAGTCTACAGTCTGCTGTCTCCAAGCAGAATGGCACGGCAGAGGGGCATTGCAGGGAAAAAACAGTCCATAACAGGGCAGACAGAAAGCAGCAAGCTACAGAGAAATCCTTCTTTACCCTTTTATCCCATCCAGGCTAAAAGCCTATTGGTTGGTATTACTCACACCCAGATTAGGGTTTCTGTCTTTGGTGAATTCATTCAGCTACATCCGAAGCTGCGATAAACAAACTAGTGTTTAGTGTACACTCTTAAAGTCAGTATCACACAATCTAGGTTCATCCATCTCTGAAAAGTCCCACATATAAGTACATAAGACTTTGAGGGGGACATCTAGATAAAAGTCATAACAAGGAGGATATTTTTCATGAATGGAAAATCTGAACTATGGAGCTAGAAAAGTGACCTACAACATATTGAAAAATATTCATTAAGAATATGATCTCAACATGCACAGCTTTAACTGAAAATGCCAACACTTTGCCATCATTTTCAAAAGTCATTGCCATGCCACTGGAACAAAAAACACGGTTCTACTCTAGTGCAAATTCAAGGCACAATTGGACCAAGAAGCGTGTACACAATAGTGCCCTCTACAGGGTATGACATGTGAAAGGTCATAGGAAAAGGCTGAAGGAAGAGAAAACATTGAGAATTTAGCAGGCTTGTGGAGAGCATGAAAGGCCAGATTTTAAAGTGCTTTGGGACTCAGCCTTGAAACCCTGGAGTGGACGTGAACAGGATTAGAGTGTAGGGTTTGGGGTGGGGTTAGCCCAAGGGCACAGTGGTTTCACCACCATGCCAGCAGAGGGGATGGATGGAGTTATTACAGGATTGGAGTATTCTGTAGGTAAAATCCTTTAATCCTCCCAATGCCTAGCAAAGTGGCATTTATTATTCTTATCTGACAGGTGAAAAAAATGAAACTTAAGTAATTTGGGCAAAGAACTTAAGTAATTTGGGCAAAAATACTGTGGTAGAATTGAGATTTAAGCCTACACTTGTGCAATTTCAAAGGTTTCCACCTGAGTGCTTACTTACCACTCATCTTCAAAAGCCCTCACAACGGTCTTCTTTGACTGGCATTTTCTGCCAACACACTGGTGCTGCCAGAGAAGGCTGAGTACTGGAAAGAACCAAGCACCAGCATGGCCCCCAAGTCATTCAAGACTTCTGAGGGTCTCAGAAAGAGACCCATAGAGTAATAATCTCACCACTTAGGATGTCTGTGGCAGAGTAAAAGTTTTACAGGAACAATATTTTCTTGGCAACTTCTCAGATAGTCATCAGTGACTCCATCCATGGATTTGGCAATGGGAATGCCCCTAAACTCTCAGTCTCATCTGCTTTGTTTTCACACATTCCTTCACAAAGTCATCTGGTTTTACCAGTGTGATAACCAGCTTTGTCTATAAAACTCCATGAATCAATGGGTCACCTCAAACAATGGGTTGCCACTGATGTTTCAACTCAGAAATAACCTCTCTAGCATTCTTTGTCTCCTACAATACCTGATATCTGATACTCCACAGCCTAGTGACCTGAGAGAGCACCCTCAGAAGATGATATGAGGTGATTTTCTCTTCTTATTAACATGAGACTGGGATCCTTACATTTCTCAACATAACTATAAAGTGAGACCAAAATATATAGTGAATGATTAAATTTTTTAAAATTCATTACAGTAAAAGACACATTATAGTTAATCCCCCTCAAATTACTCTCCCTAACCTCAGAAACACTTATTCCATCATTCTTGCCAATTTCTGAAAAAGTTTGGGAAGTTTTATTTGCTGAATGTCTTTGTAAAGTGTGTTTAAAAATATGGTGTTACTGCCGAGCACCATTAAAGGAAAGGCAGGTTAGTGAAAAATGATACTGTGTGTCTTCATCCACTTTATTCATCCAATGTGGCATTTTGAGACTTTTATCTCTTCCTCAATGTCAAAGTGACGATAAAAGCTAAACATTTGAATTGATTCACAGCATCAAGGAAGCCTGGACAATATAACTAAAGACATGCACAAAATAGACTTCCAGAAGTGCTTCAGAAAGTGGTGAGACTAGTGGGGTAGATGTGTCAGAAGCAAGAGGGATTAATGGAAATGTAATGTTTTTAAATTTAAACATTTACCGTATTTTTCAATCTCATATATAGTTTATATCCTGCTCTCCACAGCACTACATTCCTTTTGACTTAGATTTGTAAGCCTAAATATTTTCATCAACTATCATAGATAAGGTGATAAATCTGAAGGGTTATGCCTTCAAACAAATACAGTTAAATGCAAGGTTAATCAGAGCATAGTATGCTTCTGCAGTGGGACCCCCACCCCTTAATATGCTGATGTGCACTGAGCCTCCCTCAGATGCAAACAGGATACACAGCACTTCCCCTTTTTTCAAGAGCTTCTCACAGGGCCAGTGATCTTCAGAATACACCTCATTTGCACTACCTAGAGCTGTCAAAATAGCCTCTGATGTTCACAAAGAAAGAAAATAAAATTGTTCATTAACAAATCTAGCAGGCAATAGGATAGGTAGTAAAACAAGCACATTTCAGATATCCAAATTTTTTTCCATGACCTTTCACAACAGTTCTAGGATTTTCTCTCCTCCCTGACCCCTTCCAAAAAGCACAAGTTAGGAAAGACATTTAAATTACACAAGGAGAAACCTCCCCTCCGCAGCTATTAATATCTTACACGTCTCAGGTGTCTTTCCAGCCCAAGCACTTTTCAGATTAGCCATGGTGGCAGCTTTGCTCCTGAAGGACTGGTGCAGTGCTATGCACCACCAGGAGCCCGTGGAAAGAGGATTGATAGAGATCGTTACACACACCATGGGGAGCATGAAAAGGGATTGCTTGTGGTGATCTCAGCAGAGGCAGCTCTATCAGGGGCAGCTGTACTCTGCACAGGCACAAAGCACATGGGGCCTCAAGTGGCAATAAGGAATGAACCAAGAAGCCCTGCCCCACAGGATGGCTTCATTCTGGGACATGGAGGGGCAGTGATCTCCTTGGTATAAAAAATGAGCCAGTGTATCTGCAGTTTAAAAGATGAAATTTAGGGGAAAGCACATATAAACACAAACACATGCAAACACATGGAGAGAGGCAAACAGCTGGACTTCTGCTCACACATACAGGCTCAAACACACACAGTCTGCAGCAGTGTCAAACTGGATTCAGCGTGTAGCACCACTTCAGAGACACAAGGTAGCACTGCAAGTAATTTCTACATGGCTTGCTTCATACATGGACACTAGCTAAGGCCCATCTCAGGCATCTGCTCAACAGGGAGAGAAAACACGTGTTCATATATGCCAATCAGTGCCACATGGGAGCAAAGGACAGACACAGAAGTCTTAGTATGGAAAAGAAAGATTGGACATGAGGGAAAACAAGATCACCACAGGTCTCCAAAAGGTGGCTCCGCCCCCAGTGAGTCTTCATTAATATGAAAACTGTTTAATAACAGGTGATATAACCCCTTTGATCCATGCTCCACTAGTCACAAAGCCATATTGATTACTGAAATATTATCTTGACCACCACCAGGAGAAGGAACAACAAGATCCACCTCTGTGGGCATCATGTCCCATCACTGTCCCTGCTGGAAGGGTCCCTTTCCATCAGCAGCAGCTCAGATGTCCTGGGCACACAGATAGGCCCTCTCCTGGCCTCAGGGAAGAAGGGAAGAAAGAGTGAAGGAGAGGGGCGTCCACTCCCTCGGAAAATGAACGGGCTCCCAGTTTTGTTTTCCGTCTGCCTCTCAAGGCCTGTTAATTGACAGAGGTTAGTTGAGTGGGAATAGTGGCCATTACTCACTTACTACTGAGATTTTTCACTGAAGAAGACTGGGAGAAACCCCATATTCAAGGACTTTAATTCTCCACTTGGTTAAAAATACTACAATAACTTTGATGATGACAGTGATGATGATGATGATGATGATGATGATGACGATGATGGTGATATTAGCTAATTTTCAAGCTATGGAGCTATTACTACATGTGCGGCACTTTGCATGCATGTCTTTTATTCCTTAATTTCAAGGAGAGGGAGACAGAGAGAAAAGTAGAGGGAGGGAATCACAAACCGAAATGGCTAACTAAGGTAAGCAGTATAAATGAGTGATAGGAATCAGATGTGAAATTATAAGAAATGAGGGGACTTCAGCAAAAAGGAGAGAGCATGCTCTAAGGACATCTAAGTTGCAGCCTCCAGGTTGTAGCTGACAGTTGCCACTCAGAATGCAAACCAACTACCTCTGTTTGAAGAGAAACTGAAAATGGAGATTTTATGTAGACATTCCCATGTTTTACTTATTAGCAGCCACTTTTAAAAAGGAACCCTTCCACGTTGCTGGGGATATGAACTAGTATAGCCACTATGGAAATCTGTGTGGAGCTACCATCTGATCCAGTTATGCCTAGGTATGTACTCAAAGGAATTAAACTCAGCATGCTGTGGAGATACCTGCATACTCATGTTTACTGTGGGCCAATTCATATTAGCCAAGGCATAGAAACAGACTAGGGGGTCAACAGTCACAGGATGAACAAAAATCTTTCATTTTCGGCAAAATGGATGGATCTGGACACCGTCATGTACAGAAAAATGAGCCAACTCAGATAAATATTGTATGTTCTTCCTAATATGTGGAATCCGAAAATGATGGCGAGAGTAGAAGGAAGATTATCATTAGATAAGAGGAAGAGAATAAGGGTGAGGGTGAGGAGGTGTCAGGGCGCTTGACGGGGACATGAGCAAAATATATGCACTAAACTTCCCCTCAAACAACGGAAAGCAAAGGCAAGAGCAGCGTAAGGAGAATGCGGCAGGGGATGAAAATGATGCAAGCACTTTGTGTGCACGTATAAATCTGCCAGAATGATACCCATTAATCTGTATAACCAATTTAACAAAGAAAAAATTAAAAATAAATCAATAGCAAGTTTTCCATAACATTCTGGTGTGAGTGGCACATGGCCCTGGGGCTGCTCACTGGCAAACTCAGCTTATAGCAACCCTGCAAGATGCCGCTCTGCACACGTTTCTGTTAAGTGACTCGCTTACGGGTTCACAGATGCTAAGTGCTGGAGCTGGGGCTGGAACTCATATCCAGCATGTCCTAAGGCCCTAAGGTCCTCCCCCATGCCCCTACCCAATGTTACTACAAGGCTCCTCTGCTCCTCTTCTTAGAGCCTCCCCCAACCCAGCCAGGAAAGGACACACCATGGGATGACTCCTTGTTCTTATTAGCCAAGGCATAGACTCCTTTGTTCTGAATTCATCAAACCTATCCAAGCAAAAATACATGATGCATAACGCAGAAGAAATCTTGTGAGGTGAGGTGGAGTACACCAGCAATTTCAGCTACATGAGAGGCTGAGACAGGAGGATAACACGTTCCAGACCAGTCTGAGTAACTTAGCAAGACCCCATCTCAAACAATAAAAGGACTGCCTAGCATGTGTGAGGGGCTAGGTTCAATCTTTGGTACCAAAAGAAAAGCAAGACAAACAAAAGAATAACAATGACAAAAAGCAGAAGAAATCTTCCAAACAGTAGGCATGGGACTTAGCCCAAGGTTTCCTTCAACTCTTAAAGGCAAAGGCAATATGGTTCTTTTGTCCATTTCTTCTGATCTCATTAACATCACCTGTCCCCTCCTGTTTCTGGCAATCTGGAAATACTCTCACCCCTCTGATTCAGGAGCTCAGCTCCTCACCAGATCTCATCTCCCCTGCTCTCACCTCTTCTCTTTTGCAAAGGATCCACCTTGCCTTTGGCTGTCTTGTCCTTCCTCCAACTACCCTCCCTTTCTCCTCCTAACGCAGGCCTCAGCACAGGACTCCTGTGCAAACCTTCTGCTGGTCTCTGTACTTTTTCCTTCCATGTTGATTCTTTCTCAAGGTTCTAAGCTCAATAATGATTTAAAATATGAATATACTGGCAAAAGGAGAAAATAAATTGGAAATTTTTTCTCTAAAGCTTTTTAGTATTTTTGTCCTAGAGAAAAGGATAAAGTTGAGAAGAATAAAATTACAACTGCTTTTGTAAATGATGAATAATATGTTGAAGATATTCACGTAGTACTAGCAGATGTTATGCATACTAGTAATGTAATAAACCTTTTGAATGAGAATTTTATTGTTAAAGGTACACACATTTTTGTTCAGCTAAGGTCCAATAACAGAACACAGAAATGTAAAAATAAAATGTACTTTTAATGCTATTGCTATGGAATTTATACACACCCTTATTCCACACACAGACACACACCCTCACACACATACAAACTATTGAAGAATTGTCACACTAGAAATAACCTGGGCAACCAGCAGGTCTGATTGTGCCCTCCGCCGGCAAATCTGTGTGTATCTGAGCCACTCATCCAGTCCCACACTGGGCTTATGGCAGCTACCTGGATCTGGCTGGCAGACTTTTAGCTCAGATTTATCACCCTCACATGACACACTCACCCTCCCACTTCTCAGAATAGAAGCAAGAGCCAACCTCTTTTGGTAAATGTTCTTCTTTTTGTTCTTTTCTAATCTGTGGCTTGCTGAAGGATATTGCTAGTCTCCAGTACTGGCTTCAAATGGCTTAGGATACACAAGTCTGACACACAGGCCATTATAACTGGTTCCTGTCCAGGGCCCTTGTAAGTACCCCATGCACCCAAACTCACTAACTCTCCCCAGAACGTACCGCCACACCTTCCCTCATGTTGTCCCCTCTGACTCATCTGCATCTTACTCTGTGCTGCCTGACATTCCTGCTCATCAGTATGTATTTGCCTGAAGACTACAGAACCTCCAGTTTTCTTTATTATAAAAATCGAACTAGAGGGCTGGGAATTAGCTCAGTGATACAGCATTTATCCAGCATGTCCAAGACCCTCAGTTCAATGTCAAGTATCAAGAAACAAAAGTAAGCAAAATAATCAAAATAGAATTTGAAACTGTTGATCCAGGAACATACTAAAATGTTCATAATAAATCTATGAAAGACTTACAAAATATACATAGTTCATACTGAACAGGAAGCAGGTAAGTGTATCTAAATTCAATACATTCAGGGACATTTGTTGACTTACTTTGAGAACGTTTAGAAATCATAATAGAACTCTCACTAGTTTGATATTTTCTGACAAAATCAACCCTTTGTCCCTGGTAATGAGGTGGAGTTTGGGAACTGGGTCATAGTAGGTGGTCAACCCCAAGGAGTAGCCACACAAAAGCCCAGTAGCACACACAATAGCCACAGAGCCATATCAGCATCACACGACACTGACCTCCACAATGAGAAGACACTTCCCAGTACACGGTACTCTGTGGGGAAGTGTGATTTACAGATAAGGCCAAAGCCAATCTACATGGCCAGTACCCGGGATGATCTGGCAGGCAGAAGTACGCCCTTACACTTGCAAACCCTTCTTTAATGTAACTAAGGCAGACTGCAGGAGTAGTACTTACAGCTAGAAGTTGGTGAGTGCTTCCTAAATACAGCCAGCTGTTCCAAGCCTCATCCACACATTTCCTCTCTAATACTCAGAAAGACACAATGAGGCTGGCTCTCCTTTTTGTCCAAAGGAGACTTGGAGAAATGACACAGTAGCAAATCCTGGCTCCAGTGTTCAAACCCACAGAGCCCAGCTCTTTCTTGCCACCTCTATTCCACTCACAAATCACACCCACCCCAATACGTGATCTCCTAGGTGGATTATTCCAGCACCACTAGGAATTGTGGTTTTCACAGGGCTGCTGGGGGACTGTGGTTTTGATACAGGGGAGGCATATTAACACCCCCTAACATGCAAATCTTTACAGTCCCATCCTTGTTGTTTCAAAATATCATGGAGTGCCGGCATCCACATTCTGTTCCCTATGCATTGCTTACACCCCAGTTTCTCTCGCCTAGCTCTCAGGTTAATAATTTTGCCTAAATTTCCCCATTTAGAGGGGTTCAGGAATGGCACAGGAATCACAGGTAGGGAAAGGATGAGAGGTGAGAATAAGGGTTATTTATATTATTGTCACTAAAAAATTATTTTTACATATTCATATAAAAACCACAACAGAATGACTAGTTTGCTTGGATTCCTAGCACACACTATAGCATCTAGAACTTAATTGATGCTCCATAAATGTTTACTGAATTAATAATTTTTAAAAATAGTATCAATAATTGTACTGAAAAACCTCTTGGTCCATCAAATATTTTAGACCAAGGGGATGAAAAGCAGAACTGATATTCTACACAGTGATTTTCATACTCTGATTAAGGAGTATGAAGTGAATTCCCAGGATTTGTACTGTATCTCTAACAAGTACTTCGGGTGATGCTGATGCTGTGGGTACTTTCAGAACCAGTCTTAGAAGAGTAATGCTCCCCTGAAATTCCACTGGCAAAAGGGTTAGAAATCACTACGAGCATTTTCTGTGGGCTGGAGCATAACCAGGTAATACAAGTGTGAAAGGAAAATGTGGTGAGCTCCCTAGCAGGGGGCTCTGCACACAGTGGGCCAGGAGCCAGAGCTGAGGGATGACTTACCTGAGGATAACAAGACATATGCTTAGTGATGCTGTACCAACCTATTTTCCAAGAAACAATGAGACGCTAGAAGAGTCCTAACTTGCTGTTTGTCAACTGTAAATCATGTGAAATCGTTTGGAAGTTGAAGAGTAAAAAGGAATTGTGATCTGTTATCTGACTGCAGTACATAACCCCAAACTGCATGGGAATCAGATGCTTAAAAGCAAGTTTGCTTCCTTTTTAGTGTCATTAAAAACTCATATTTACTACTAAAAGATCAAGTGCATATATTTCAGATTTGTGCAAAGACTCCCTGTAGCAGCACCTCACCTGAAGAAACCAGAGGAAATATTAAGATTCAAAGGAGCACTATATCTCCCAGGAAGCCGAAGGAGGTCAGGGGTGGGAAAAGCAACAACCTCCTTAAAAGTTTACTAAAATAACAAAGAATCATTCCAAAAAGAAACAGCCATATTGAGGTTCTTAAAATGTATAGAAGGGTTGGAACAAACTGCACTTGATAAGGATGCCTTCTAGGTTCAACTGCAGAATTCCCCAAAGATACGAAAACCAATTTTTGTAGCAATTACTGCACCTGAATCTGACAGTTCACGTTTTGTCAGACATTCCTTATTAAATGGCCCAGACAAAACCAACTTCTTTGGGGAAAATGAAAAGATTGCATTTCCACTTACAGATTCAGAAGAAGTGAGAAATACGAGACAACAGCCATAAGCCCCGATCCCATTCCTTCCTCCAAATGCTTATGAGCTCTGTGCCATTACACTATGTGACTGGCCCTCAGTTTCTTCATCTATAGAACAAAGAGCTAAGTCTCAATGGCTTCCTTGGGTCTTTTTGAGATTTAAAAACGTCTGTGCTCCATAAAGAAGTTAAGTAAAAGAGAATTAAAGAGCAGAAGAAAAAAATCTTTGCTTTCAGCCAAGTCCTATCGCAGGGAAAATTCTGGGTCCAAGATTTGAAGGTAAAAATATAAGTGAGGATCATATTGCAACTGCAATTGACTGGTGATAAAACCAGCCCCAGCCAGGACTTGATCTTGGGTTGCCACTTTTCAACGCAGCAAAAATACAGGCTTTTCAAGTGCTCCAGAGAGAAATGTTCCTGGGATCGTGCCTTGCGTATCTCTCCTGCAACAGCCAGCAGGCCCTTTGCTGTACTATGGTCTCAGATCCTTCTTAGCAACTCAGACTTTCACTTTTTTCCCCCAAAGGCAAAAGGCATTGGTCTAGCTATGTTTAGAAGTATGCACAACAAATCAAGAAATAAATTCCCATGTGGAGAGACAGAAATGCTAGTCTCAAACTCCAGGCAAAGTTCCATTTTTACAAGCCTATGAAGACAATATAAATAAATCAGAAGGAGTGGAACCTGCTGGCTGCCATTGCTGATTCTCTCTCATGTTTTAAATACTGTTCCTTGTGCTGAAAGGTATATTTAGCAAGTATTTCATCTTTCTTCTTGTTTGAAATTGTCTCTAAATTCAGAAAGAATAACCTACTTCCTTTGACCTTGTTTATTAGTATGCTGATGGCTTTTTACTTCTCAAATCATTACCTCCTTCTGAGAAACCAATAACAGTCACAAGTGTAGTAAACAAAGTATTTAAGTGAAAATCTTATGAATAAATTCATAATTCTTGTTCAATAAGCTATGCTATTTCATATATTAACAAGACTTTTTTCTCTGTCCCAGGGATTCATTGCACAGCAAGCCCTGCCCCATCTCTACCTTCAGCTACTGCTACGGTGGCCTAGAAGGTCCATCCTTCCCAGCTCTGCCCGTTCAAATCCACCACTGCTTTCTACCTCTGTGGAGCCTTCTCTGAAGCCTCTATCCTAATTTAAACAAGCCATTGCTCTCTAAGCACACTCAGCATCTTTGGCTTTGGGTCTCACATTATGCTGGAACCATTTATGGGCCTGTCTTCCCAGTTGGAGGGTGGGCTCTGTCATGCAAGATGACCCCACTCTGTTTATCTCTCAGCCTCACTGCCCTGACCCTGAAGCACAGAAGCTGCTCCATAATTAGGAGCTCTGTACAAAAAAACATCCTTTGTGTCTACTTTGGACTTAGCACCATGATGGACAACCAAAGAGTGCATCTTGGTTGACTTTTCACCATCTCTGCAGTGGCGCCAACATGAATAGGGCCTGGCCATGCACACATAGTCATTACAAACAGCTTCATTATTCTTAATGCTGTGAAAAAAGGATCTATAATGTGTTGTTAAATGATGAATGCAGATTATGAAATATACACAGAATATGATCTTATTTTGCACACTATGCATGTGTACGTGCATGCATGGCCATGTGTGTTATTTGTTTCCACAAGTACCTAGCTACACAAAGAAAAAAGACTGGAAGGCAATATGCCAAAATCTCACTGCATTCACCACAGCATGTAGTATGAGAGGTAATCCTTCCTTTACTTTACTTTTCTGAAATTCCTTAAATATTCATAATGAACACATATTGATTTGGAAGCAGTGACAAATTTAGATGTCATTTATTTTCTTAAGTGCCACAGAAGCAAAGCAGAGCTGTGAGTCACAGATCACTATACACAAAGGATCAACACTAACTAGGTAATCCTAGCAGCATTAGGAATCTTAGGAGAGGTCCCTAAGGTGCTGGTCCAGTTCTGTGGGGACAAACCATGCATAGTTTTGCCTAAGGAACAGGAACTGTAACTTGCACTGTGTGCTGTTCCTGAGTGGGTCATCACCCCTTCCTATAAACATCTTCCTGGACCACATGAGTTGGAGCTATTTGGGTCACTTTGCTGAGCCCAGAAGGGAGGAATAAGCTTAACTGCAAATCCAAAAGGATGCTGGGCTGCCCAGCAGCCCCTTCTCCAGCTGGGCCCAGCAGGGCACACCCCCTCCCAAGGGCCTCTCGTTCAATGCCGCTCACCACTCACATTCCAGCAGTGTAAAATGACGGATACTTTTAATACAAGAGAACTGTCATTTATTTATTAGCTGGGGACAGGCTAGGCAGCTGGGAAGGATGCATTATAAATCAACTCCTTTCTTGGCCATTAAAAATTAATACAGTTCATAATGTAGGACGTCAGTAATCTCTTTATTAGAGCAGCATGTAATTTTTTTTTCTCTTTTCTTTTAGGTTTGGTTTTTACTTCCTGTCTTCCTAGAGAATGCTGTTTTTTCCAATGATCCACTGGGTATAAATTGCCCCAGAGAAGGGGGATACAGCCTTTCAGACAGAGGTTAAAATGGAAGGGTGGAAGCTTGGGGAAGAAAATGCTAGCTGAATGATTTCCCCTTAGAAATACAGTATCATTGTGTCCTCCCTTTTGCCTCATGGAGATCTACTCTGCATGAAAAATGAAAAACAGAAGACATTTTAAGTCTCTCCTATACCAGAGGGAAAGAAATAGCAAGTACTCTAGGAACACTGAGAGATCTCTCTGTATAATGTGCTGATGGCTACTCCCTCACAGAGCGGCTCTAACCAGCTTTCTCTTGTCTCCACACTACCCTTTCTTTCAACAAAAAGAAACATAGGTGCCAAAGCTCAGCCCAGACCAGGTGCCCTTCATATAGCCTCCCTCACACTGGGGATCCAAAGATACAGTGGACAAGAGCTGTCAGACCAGGCCAATGAGCTCAGCCTCCGTGAAGCCTTCTTTTGCTTCTTCTCCTGAGTGTCAGCTCCAGGAAAAGTGAAAAGTTGGCCTTAGGAAACAAGGAACCTCTGCCTTCCTCAATCTCAGAGAAAACAAAGGAGAAAACTCAGAGTCTGCAATGTCTGCATCTCACCTTAAAAATACAGAGGGCTTTTCAGTAGTTGGTTCAGACAAGTTGACCTTGTCAAGACTCCTGCCAAGGAATGTGTGTTAAGGGCAGGAGAGGGTCCCACACCTGGCCACATACTCCACTCTGACACACTGTCCTGACTGTGGGAGGATTTCACTAGGAAGAACATCAAAGGTTCGGGCACAAGCAATTGGTGTTGATGTCACTGTCAAATCAGCCACGATTGAGTTAAAACTCTTAAGTAAGAAATCCCCACAAATCCCCAAGCACATATTTAAAATCTATTTTCAGAATTACTCGGAACATAATTCAACCAATCAATTAGCCATTAGGAGTTTAGTACCAACACTTCTTCCTTACCAATGGCATGAGGGCTGCCCGACTCAGCAGAATCCTGTGCAAAGACTTGTCACATCACCAGCAATTCTAAGCCTGGGGACTGAAGCTAACATCATGCCTGAAGACAGATATAGCCACAATCTGGGCAACAAATTAACCTACATAAACTGGGGACAATATAAAAGGATGCTTGGCCAGGAAAGAGGACATCTTGGCTCCAAGGAGTTTTGGTCTTCTTTTTCTAGTATAGCTCCTGAACCACTACTTCTTGTGCTCATTGCCAGCTAGACCCTGCATCTTGGGCCTCTGAAGCTCCAGATGACCTGCACTGGGAGTTAGGAGGGGATCGGGCTCCTAAACTGGACTCCTAGACTAGACTGGACAGAAGTGATAGAGAGGCATGCTTCTGCTGCCTCTGTTGGACGCCTTAGGTCATCCAAGCTGGCGTCTGCCAAAGCTCTGCAAGATTAACTTCAGTCTCCTTGAAGAGGTGAAGGAGAAGTGGAAGTCAGCGAACAGCAAGAGGAGACAGCCTGGGCCAGAGGTACAGGCAAGCTTTTGAACCCCTAAGTGTGACACCGGGCTCTGCCTCTGACCAGCAAGTAGCTCCCCCAAGTCCCCAGATAGAAAATCTCTACTCTGCAAAGTGGGGTCAGAAAACTCACATAACGAGGATTCAACATAAGGAGAAAGAGTACTTGAGAAGCAGAGGGTGGTAAGGCCTGGTATGTCGCAGTTTTGTCATTTCCTAGCTGTGAGACTGTAGCATGACTTGCCTCAGTTTTCTCATCTCCAAGCTGGGGAAAGCAGGGACACCTGTCTCATGGAGTTTTAATGAGGGTAAATAACTTACTACCTAGCTACATTTAAACTCTCTTCAGTACTCAACATGTAGCAAACTTGGTGCCGCATAAAGCTTCATTGTTACATTAACATCTGCTGTTAAAGTGTAGAACCTGGCTCTAGACTCTCAGGTATTCAGTAAGTGTGAATTTGTGTCTCTTCACCATTCTCACTCTGACCCTCTCTTTGCTATCCCTTTGTTCCCACTTACTCTCCAGAAATGACAGGCAGGGGACAATACAGCTGCTCACAAGAATTCACACAACTTTTTCAACCAAGATAAATGGGTCCAAAGGAACCAAGTGCCGAGACTTCTCTCTGCCTGGGCATTCAAGCACAGCACTGGAGAAACAGCACAATTTGCGAGACCAAAATACTGGTGGAAGCAACCACAAATTACCAATTTGTTTCCCTTTAGGGAGAGCTATGAGAAGTAAAATTTACATCGGATCAATGTGCTCATCTTTCTTCTACCTCCTGCACCCCAGAGCAGCTCCCTCTGGCTTGTAGAAACAAGGGTGACAGTATTAGCAAGGCTGAAAGGTGGTGAGCACATGTTTTGCTCATGGAGAAGAATTGGGAGGGCATTCACTACCATCTCATTTGCTTTGCTAAGACAACCCTCAATCTGTGGAGGTGTTGACTTCCATGGCCTTGGTCCATGTGGACCAAAGCCTGGAGTTTCTGTACCCATGTGGTGAGTCATCCTGGTGGTAAAGTAAAATGAAGTAGAGGCAAGACAATCACAATAAAACTGAGTGAGAGTCCTAACATACCTCACCAGGAGCCTTCCTTACTTGATTGAGTTGTGTGGTTATCAGTTTTCTTCTTGTTAACTCCAATGGGTCAGAGTTGTCTATTATTTTCAGACTGACAAAAACCAAGGTCCAAAACAAGAGACACATGCACAGATATGAACAAAAGTCAAACACATACACATTTGTTTCTGCAGACGGTAGATGGGTACTGAGCTCCACCATAGAGGGTACCACAGAGGCCAAGCATACGAGCATTCAATATCCCGCACAAGGTGTGTTTGTGTGTGTGTGTGTGTGTGTGTGTGTGTGTGTTCGGGGGGGGAGGTCAGAGGAAATTTATTTCAATAAAATTATCTGACAAGAGCCCAGTAAAACAAAGACTCAAACAGACACAAGTTTCCCTCTGTGAATCTAGTTAAGCCCCCAGCATTTCAGCTTCATTAGCCCACAAGGAAACTGGCCAAGGCCCTCTGTTCATCTGTATTTGTTGTTTCCTCACAACCAACATGTGACAGTTCTCAACTCCTAGAAACATCTCGGCAGTTATGGATCTAATTGGTAAAATGGTATTTCTTAGAGTGGTGAGGAAGAAGTCACTAGAAGGAAGAATTTTTATCTTCTCAGAAATAACATTGAAAACATATCTTTTTGACATCATTACTTTCAATGGCATATTTATGTCAGAAATTGTAATGACAGATGTAAAACATCATTGTCGAGGTGAGGATGATCATGTGTGTATTATTTAACTCAAGTTTAACAGAATATTTTCAAGTCACTGTATCAGTTCATCTCAAAAGATACTGACCAGGTGATCACATTGTTTCATCTCCAATGTAGGGAAGACAGACACTTTGTCCTGCCCACTGCCATGTGGCAATTGGAAGTTAAGACCAGTATATCACTTTTTGTTCTAATGAGCACATATCCAATATAACCAAGGGTTTGGTTCACTGGACCTGCTCTAGTTCACTCCAAGCCAAGAGATTTACATTCTGTTCTTGAAAGAAAGTCATGCACTGACCTTCCACACAATAGTTTGCAAAATAGAGGCATTGAGAAGCCAGGTGGATCTTGGATTACACATTTTCCTTAGCAGCAGCTCCCTGAGATTCCAACACAGATGGGCCTAGAAATGAGGAATGCAGTGCAAATGTAGCTGTGACCAGCATCTTTCCATCCAGGGCTTAGGAAGTGTTAGAAGCACTTGCAAGAGTGTCCAGGCAGAGAACAGCAGGCAAGGACCTCTGGTGCATTGAATGAAGGGCCTGCCAGAAATCCTAAAGAATGCCACACCCAATCCTGGGCGTTCCTCTGGAATGCAGCTACTTCCTGTACCTTGAAGGGCCTGGCCCATCTGGGCACCATCAGAGTGAGCTACCACATCTGCTGGGGAGGCAGGCAACAACAGAACCCCAAATACCAGGACATAGCAGAATGGGGGTCACTGAACGCCTGTGTTCACAGAGATGCTCACAGGTGAATCTCAAATCAGAATCAGTGGCACAATGTGTTTGGGAAATGATATAGGAACAAAGCCCTTCTTGGGAAGTTACAATGATTTTTGGACTCCAGGCTGGTAAAATCACACAATAAAAATTTAATCCTGGTTTTTCCAAAACTATTTGACCATGGAATATTTTCTTGAGGGAAAAATGTGTATTAGCATCCCTCGGGGCATAATTTGGGAAATAATTAAAGGCAGCTGGGGAAAAGATGGAAGGACAGCTGGACTCTTGGCTTCTTGGCCAAGGGGCGAGTGGAACTTAGGTTTGTAGTTAACAAGCATCAGGAATATAGAGGAAGGAGAATCCCCTACTTGTCTCCCACAGGTCCCATCCTCCTACTAGGAGACTGGCTTGCGTCTCCTATGAAAGGGAGACACTGACCATTTCTCTTGGGAAAAGACTCTGAAAAGAAGATAGTAATAGCGAGCCCTAATAATACCACTAATGACAAGAACCTCCTGCTGTCCTTAAATTGGGATTCTCCCCTTTCCAGCTTTTTAACCTCTTGCCTTATATTGGGACTTCCTTTTTCTCATCTCATGGGAGACACGGGAAACAACCTTCAGTGTCCTTCCCTCAGCCTGTATCCCTGACTCTTCCTCCTTATAAGAAGGGAGTGATTTACCTGAGTAGTGAAATGGGAAGAGTCCATCATCTGCCATCACACTTTGGCTTTGTTATGGCTTAAATCTAGAATGTTCTCCAAAAGTCACAGGTATTCAGAGGTAGGAGTTCTGGAAGGCGATTTTTATCATGGGGTGCCGTTCTCATCAGTGCTTACACCCACTGATGAATCCAGCAGCTGACCGTGCGTATAGAATATGAGGCCAGGTGGCAGAGGGTGTGTCCCCTGCTCCTGCTGTCTCTCTCTGCATCCTGGCTGCCATGGGTTGAACGCCTTTTCCTCTACCATGCCCCTTTACCATGCTTTTACGCCTTGGAGCCAGCTGGTCATGGACTAAAACTGAACCGAAATAAACCGCTCCTTCTTTAAATTGTGGGTGCCAGGTACTTTGCCCCTGCAACAGGAAAGCTAAGACAAGCTTAAAATCTGAGAAACCTCCTTCAGTCCAGCAATAAAGCCCATATTTTGGTTCCTATTTAGCACTATGTATGTCTAAGCTGGCTCAGAATTATCACCCTTGAAGGCCCCAGTACACAGACTGATTGCCTGAACCCAGGGAGCAAAGACTGAACTTATCTCTGGGAACCTTGGAGCTGGAGAGGATCTCTGGAGGAAGTTAATCTACCCACTCCTTGAACACAAGAGTGAAGCCAAAACATGCCAGGAAGACAAGGAGCTCCTTTTGCTCTAGGGCTTGGACAGGAAACAAAGAACCAATTCATAAGCTATTCACTTACCCTTCCTGCTGATTGTCCCCTCAGTTCACTCTCCACCCTGAAATGACATTACTCCTGGCTGGCTGGGAGGTCTTAGCATCCTTCACCTTTGACCATGAAGCACATCCTTATCCCCCAAGTTCATTTTTTAGCTAATCATTATGTATTTACAGTGAGTATAATTATACCTAATTACTTAATTAGCATGACTGCATGCAACTACTAACTTTGAGTATGTGATTATGGCAGTGAAGCACAGAACAGATGAGGTCCTGATAATCAACAGGAAAGCAGGTTGCCCTGGCCCAGGGAGGTGGGTGTGAGTCTGTCCCTTTGGACTAGTTGGTTATAGAGCTTCAGTTCATGCTAGGCAATGTATAGAGTTTGGATAACTTCAGGGAAATGACATTCTTTGACTTATTTTTCTTCCTGAGACAGGAAAAAATGGCAGAGTGTCAAGTGTGGAATGTCAACATCTGGGGGATTTGCAGTTGGTGTCCAGTAGCCGTTAATCTCTCAGGACTGAGACCCTCACGACAGGTTTGAGGGTATATCTGAACTCAAACTTGTGGGCCTAGGACTTAGCTCCTAAGACATTCCAGTCTGGGGTCACCCAGCTCTTTCTAGAAAGAAAACAAACTGGAAAAACATTAAGAGCAATTCTTTCCTCCAGAGACCTTGGGCTTCCCAAACCTATAATCACTGAATCCTCGGAGATTTGCTACTTCTTCTAATTGGATCTGAAAATGGGATTGGATCTAAAAATGGGGCCAATCTCGACAATGTTCTGTGAAGCCCTGCCTGGAAAGCTGGAGATACCAGTTTAAAAAAAAAAAAGGTTGCAGCTAAATAATGCCATTATCTACACCAAGATTCAGCTTATGCTTCCCCTAAAGGACACTGTCAAAATCCAACTACCAGAATAAAGGAGGGGGCCCATCAGAATCTCTCATACTGGCCCCATTTCTCTCCCACATCACATCAGCCAAGGTCGTGTCCTCCAGCAGTCACAGGAAGTAAATAGGAGTGTCACCATGCCGGTCATCCTTTCTCAGCTCTACACCCTACTGAGCTCCCAGACCAGCAGTGCAACCAGGTCCTCTTCTTGCCATCAGGCCAGTTCATCCATCCGGGGAGTGGTGCTGGATGAAAACCTAAAAGAGCTTACTCTGCAGTCGCAGCAGATGCTGCTGTTGCTGTTGCTGCTGGTTCCAGGAGGGGCCTGTGCTCCCAGACAAAAGAGCCCATTTTCCATATTTCATCTGCAAGTCCATTATGCTGAGCTAAGTGGCTGGGAATAAACACCCATCATTACCCTGCACTAAGTGATGTTTGTTAGTATAGAAGGTGACAGAAATCTATATCATGCTGATGCACTATTAATACTGCATTACGCACACAGGCTCTGTGCTCCCCATCGCAGCTGGGAAACTGGCCTCAGCAGCTTCTCTTCCAGCAAAGGCAAGCTCCATGGTTAATTGGCCCAGAAGAGAAGGAAACAAGCCCCTAACTCATCCCTGATGAAGGATCACTGGTACTAACTCCAGGAGACAACCCCCAGATCTAGCACTGCAAGCTCCAGTTCCCTGTATAGAAATTCTTGCCTTGCAGGATGATATGCTGGGGTGGGAGGGTATGTGAAATGCTGGCCCTGATGGAAGAGAACAAGGCCAGGTCAGATAGTGATAAAAACAGTTGCAATGAACTGAGGAAAGGATTCTACAGTCTAGCCCCAGGGACTGGCACTTAATAAGTAATTAGTGCTTGTTGACCAACTAAAAGGAAAAAAGAGAGAGAAGATACTTGGAAGGAACCAAGAAAGATAGTGTGTTAGCAATGTTACCAGCATGGGGAGCTAAGACGGCCCCAGGACAGAGCTGAAGGTCAGCAGGTTGGGATTTTTGATGAATCCAGGGAAGGCACACAAAGGGGTGGCCAGCCATGAGGTGGTGAAGGTCAAATACACCCTGTCTTTGAAGATATAGACACTCACATGGAAAAACAGAGTCAGCATGGGGGCAGGCTGAATGTGACATGTGGGAAAGAGAAGGCAGTAAAACCTCAATCATAGTAAAAAGGAAAAAGATTTGGACGCCTGACAAGGACAGGGGCAATGACTGATTAAGGGTGACACCACAGAGAATCACACTGATGAGCTGTGTTTGAACTGCAATGAAGGCACAAATACATTGGTCAGTAAATCAAGGGACCACATGACCAATGACATGGCAGCAGTGGCATGTGCTCACTACTGGTCCATGCAAAAACTCAATAGGAATTACACAGTTATCAGTTTCTGATATAGGTCAGAGCAAAAAAGAGAAAGATTTATATGGCTACACACATCTGAACACACACACACAGTCCACACAATTCAGAAAGCGTACAAGAAAGGGGTGCACACCCTGAAGAGGCAGGAGGTGATTGGGACATACCACCTTACCATGACATATAATGGACCTGTCTTGGCATACTGGAAGAGGGTTTTGGCATTTTTTTAAACAAATCTAACCGTATTATGAACATACAATCAAGCAATCACACGCCTAAGTAATTACACAAATGAGTTGAAAACCAGTCCACACAAAAAACCTGTGCAGGAGTGTTTACACAGCTTAATTCATAACTGCCGAATATAGAGAGCAACCAAGCTGTCTGTTATGGGCTGTGTTCTCTTCAAAAAAGAGGTATATTGAAGCTTTACTCCCAGTGCCTTAATATGTGAATTTAATAGGAAATACAGTCACTGTAGAGGCCACTAATAAAGTCAAGAGAAGGTCATAGTGGAGCAGACAGGGGCCCTGATCCAATGTGCCTGCAGCTCCAAGAAGGTAGCTGTGAAGGTGGAGAATGGGAGTGTGGCAGCAGCAAACCAGAGTGTGCCAAAGATTGCTGTCGCATCACTGGAGACCAGGAAGAGGCAAGAACAGTTTCCTTACAGGTTTCAGAGGACTCTGCCAACAGCTTGGTTGCAGACCTACAGCCCCCAAAGCCTTTCCAGTTGTTTGAAGCTACTCTGTGACATTTTGTTATGGGACCCTAAGGAGTTGAGTGCATCATTCTTCATCAGATGAACGAATAAGAAACTGTGGCACGTCCATACAGTGCAGAATTATTCAGTAACAAAGGAATAAGCTACCAAGTCACAGAAAGACATGGAAGAACCATAAGTGTGCATTGCCAGTGAAAGAAACCAATTTGAGAAGACTATCTACCACGTAATGCCAACCATATGACATGTGGAAAAGATAACATGAATTATGAAGACAGTAAAAATATCAGTGTTTTCCAGGGGCTGGTAGAGTTGGGTAATAAGTTGGTGAGCACAGAGTATTGCTTCTCTAGCTTCTCCTGAAGTTATTTTATATATTACTGTATAATTTCCAACCGTCCCATACCAACAGCAAATCCTACTGTAAACTCTTCACTTGCAGTAATAATTTTTCAATAATAGTTTGTCAGTTATAGCACCAGTACCACAATGTAATGGTTGATATATTGTTCCAACTTGAGAAGTTAAGAAATATAAGTGATTCATCAGGGTGTCAGGGTCCTCATTTTGTAAACATTCTCACTGTGCACAAGAGGAGGGCACCAGAGAAGGTATGAGTGCTACATCCACCCGAGGTCACATAGCTTGCATACAATACAAGGGAGGAAAAGCAGCTTGCTACCCCACTTTTGTTCCTGTTGCTTTTTCTGCCTTCTGCTACCTTGAACTGTTGCCCCCTTGCCACGTTACATTGCCTTGAAGCCAGCTAACTATGGCCTGAAACCTCCACAAACTGTGAGCTAAATAAACCTTTCCTTTTTTAGTTTTGGGAGTCAGGTATTTTGCCTAAGAAACAAGAAAAAAGTAACCAAGACACACACTAATGCATGATGTAATAATAGGAGAAACTCCTGGGGGCAGGGAATGAGAGGGAATAGATGGTAATGTTAATTTCTGCTGTTTTTCTGCAAACCTAAAACTGTGTAAGAAGCAGGGAAATGGCAACACTATAACCAGGTATTTTCTTATCTGGACACCTATAAACTGTAAGGCCTTGGTATGGGGACAGTGCAGACAGCATGTAAGCCAGACCAAGGCTGACCCAGTCTGGTGACAATAGTGACCTTTGGGAAATCTTGGATGTACTACACTGAAGCCACCTTTATTTCAGAAATAAGGAGAATGAGTGTCCAAAAACCCCAGAAGGCTATCTTCCTCCAATGCCACCTCCCTGAGTTCGAGAGATGTATGGGGAATGTGCAGAGTCACTGGCATTCTAGTCAGTCTGATCCGTTAGGAAGGGTGGATGCCAAGGTCAGCAGGTCTGTGTGTGTGGCTCAGGCTCCGTCTTAATAGCTATGATCTAGAACAGCTCATTGAAGCTTGCTGAGCCTCAGTTTCTTCATCAATCAAATGGGAGAAGATCTTCCCTTGAGAGTCAGTTACAGACCACATGAAAGGAAGAATAATACACAGCAGCCCTGTGCTTGGCCCAGAAGGGCTATGGATGCCAGTCATGCACCTTTCCTTCTCTGTAAATCTCTAGAGATCTTGAGCCTAGAGCCACCCATGTTAGCAAGCTTCCCATGACTATAACAGACATCCGAAATGATCAACTTGTAAAGGTAAATATGTTTCTTTAAACTCACAGCTTGAGGAGTCCTAGACTCTGATCAGGTGACCCCAATGGTCTCAGCAAGTGTTGAGGCTGCTGGGTGGCAGTGAGAGGAGACACGGCAGAGCAAAATCACTCAACCCATGACCAGGGAGCAAACGAGAGTGAAGAAGGAACCAGAGTGCCTCAATACCTTTCAAAGACACAACCCCAATAACTTCAAGACTTTCCACTATGCCCCACCTCCTGAATGTTCTACCATCTCTTCGTAGTGCCATCCTGGGGCAAGCATCTAACGCATGTGTCTTTGTAGGCAAGTCAACATCCAACAGTAGCCCCATGTGACATGTGCTAGTTAGTATCTTTGTCCTTAGTCCCAAGTTGTGCTTTCTGTATAAAATAAAGAATTATCTAAGGGCTA